>JAQGBI010000003.1:0-92121 GCA_034698325.1 Sminthurinus elegans | reverse complement strand
AAAGGAAAAATCTGAAAAAAATTTAAAATGGACCTGAGGTCACTAGAAGACTATTCTGAAAGTTTGGAGTCTTAGTTAAAAACTTTTTCCGTGAAAAAAAATGTTTGAAGTTGAGATTTGTCCCATGTCTCTAATGGTTAAGAATTTTCGTTTTATTTTTTTTCTCGAAATCTAGACGGAAATTTTGAAAAGTCACCCAACTTAACCCCCTAAAATGACCCGGAGAATTTAATGGTGATGGTCATTTTGCTCTACGGGCACGAGGGATTTGTAATGCTTACTGGCGGCTGCCTCTTTAAAACGTAATCAAACTAAACATTTCAATGCAAAAAGTTGCCAAATTAGATCGGTTTATAGAAATTCCCTTTACTTGTAGAATTAGAGTTGCAAAATTAAAACAATTTAAAACTGAATGGAAGCTCATTAAATTAAAATTAAAAATTAGAATCACAATTCAATTAGTCGTTGGTCAAATTTCAAAAGGAAGATCCGGTTCAAATCTCAAATGGAAAATGTGGAATCGTTTTCTAATTGATAATTGAGACAAGAGACAAACGGCAATTAGCAATAATTAGTAAATCAAATTTAATGAATTTTATCTTTTAACCTACTTTGTGTTTTTTTTCATGTATAAAAATTAAAAAGCAGTCAGTTTTCATCTGCTTAAAGACGGGCTCAAATTAAAATGTAATTATGAATTATAAATTATGCTCAACAGAAAAATAAAACAAAGGAGGAAATGGAACAAATGTGAAGTAAACCTTAATGACAGTCGGCAAACGTATAAAAACATGAAGGAGGTTCTTTGAAATCATCATTCAACTTTTATCATTCAACTTTCAAGATCCAAAGGTGAAAAATTCAAAATGGAACCACTTTCAAAATTGATTTTTGGTCTTCTTATGGTTTCAACAATTCTTCATTTGTCTGCCGGACGTAAGTAAAAAAAATATTCGAGGTTTTTTATTTTTCATTATTTTCCAAATTTTTGAAAATGACTAATTATAAATTGAATACTTTTGTTTTGTCGAGGAAGAAAATTGTGGGAGACGGAATGGAAACGAAGTTAGGGAGTTTGTCAAGAAGACTGTCATGTTGCACTCTAGTCGGGACATTTTCCCGCAACTGGATACGCCTTTTGCTGATTTGGATCTCGAGCTTGACGACGTCGTGTACGATTTGGAAGAACAATATCACTTTGTGCTTCCAAGAAACCAACTCAACAATCTCAATACTATTCGAAAATTCGTTGACTACATTTGCGCTCTTGAGTGATGAAACGAAACACTGAATGTTTTGTTACTTGTTGTTTACACACTCAACCGGAACAGAAACAGAGCAAATTATGCTTCGAAATAAAATCAGAGACAAAATTTCACTCTTTTCAATTTCTAATATCAAAATATGAATATTTTTTAATCACTCTTTCAATTTCCAATTTGAAATTTCAAATCATTTCAAAATCTAATAAAAATAAATGAGCAGCCAAGAAAAATAATTCAAGTTTTTTCTCAAATGTAAAATTTTTTTGAGCATATTTTCTCGCCATTTTACATTTTACTGGTTTAGAATTTAGAATTTGGAGCTTAGAGAATTGACATGAATTTACTTTACAAATATTCAAAAAAAATGTTTGTTGCTATCCTACTTCATCTTCCTTGACTCACCTGGATTCGGAATGACGGGGCTTTGGAGAGAACCATCACATTGCTTTAGACGGACATTTTATTTTCTCAATTCATTCAATTATTACAAATATTGTACTTTAATTAGAACTGCTGTGTAGTAAAAGTACAACCGTAGAAATGTATTATGATTAATTAGAATTACACAAACTTTCAAGCACAAGTTTACTTAAAAGACGTGAGTAAATGAAGAGACGGACAAAATCAGTCGACAAACATTTGAAGGTTGGCCAAAAACATTTTTTTGTACTGATTTTTGTGCAAAAATGAGGCAAAAGTGGTATTTTTCGTATGTGTAAAAGGCGCTATGCGCCTTTTCGGACCTCCGCCACCTCAATATCAGAGATACACATGAGAGCAACATATGTGCAAAGGATAAGCTCATTTGAGCCAAACAAAAAAGTGTACGGTCGATTTTTGGGAATTAGGTATTTAGGTACTTAGGTTTTAGGTATAACTTTACTGACATGACAATACTCAATAAAAATAGGAACAATTTTAATATACTGAACTATGCTGCCACAACTCACAACCCACAAGCATTTAAGTGCATAATATCAGAGATTAAACTGTCTTTGTGATAAGAAATAAGAAATACGATCATTATGTACTGTAATTTGCTGTTTTTAGTTTCAAATCATGTCATTTTCAAATGATTTACGGTTAGATACAAGATGTGAGACATAACTATAAGGCCAAGTTGTTGAATATTTTTGCAAGATGGAATTCAAAATCACTAAAGAAATATGGGGATGGTATTGTGCCAGGAAAAAGAAACTTAAAAATCCGCATTAAGACAAAGAATATTTAAAATGATGGATCGAGGAAGGCAAAATAGTTTACTTTTTATTTTCTATTTTCTACCCTCACGCGAATTTTCATGATTTTCATGTCCCTGTGAATCCCACCCTCTCGTCTCTCAGCTCTCAAAAGGCGTTTCAAACTTGCAAGTAAAATCAAAGTCGAAAATTGAAAGAAAAAAAGTACACATGCGATGCAAGTTTATACAAAATACATAGATGACGTACAATATTTAATATTTGAAGATTCTAGATTCTCTCTGCTTCTCTTCTTGTTCTTGTGACATTCAAAATTCTGCGAAATCATGTCAAAGTAGTTTTTGGTTTTGGCTAAAAGCGTATCGTAGTCCTACCACTGAATTCTGACAATATCAGGGTCAAATAGAAATGGCAATAAAAATGTTTACATTAGGTGTATATTTATATTTATATCATGCATCATGTACATTGTACATTTACGTGATGTATGTATTTCCATCGTCACATTACCTAGTCTACACAACGTCTCTTCCCCTTCTCAGCTCATGCCTATGCATTTAAAATACAGAAACAGAAACACGTTCGTTTCGTATTCGTATTTACAACGGCCACACACAAGACACAAGACACAACACATGTTATGCTAATTTCCTAAACGGTCCTCCTGTCTTCGTCTACCCATTCACAACTAAACCACTGCCAAAATTATTCAGAGAAACTATCGAAAATTTGGATAAGGATCTACAATCCCATCATTCCTCAAAACTCAAAACTCAAAACACCCAGACAGACCTCCCTGTCTCTCCAGATCTCCTCGTGTGAAAATAAAAAACCTTCAAAAACGTCTTGTCTCTCTTGTTTTTTTCATCAATATTATTCAATGCATGTGTAACAAAGCTGGAGGTAATTATTCAAAATTGGCAAATGTCAATGTTATGCCAGACCTGAAATTCAAATCTAAAGTCTGGTTAACAATTTACAGGATTCCCTACGTTGCATTTCAAATTTGAAAATCACAGGTAGCTCTAGACACTAAACCTCAACTGAACTAATTTTAACATACTTTTCTGTTGTTCAAATTTCAAATCTTAAAATCAGAATGAATAATAAAAATCTTACATGTCTGAGCTTATATGATTCTGCAAGTTGTATGGTACAATATCAGAACAGACTCGATAAAACAGGAGCTATTTCAATGAATGGTATGCAAAAGGCTTATGCATGAGTAAAATACTCAAAATATATCAAATTTCCAAATTATACCGTCTACAGATGAAAATATTTGTGAAATTTGATCAGCACAAGAATAGCAACATCATGTACAATTTAAATACCAAACAAATCAGCAGTATAAAACATGGCAAACTCCCACCAGCAACTATCTATACGATATGAAAGAGTAGAAGAAGAAAAAACTGGTGTACAAGACATGAGGGTGATCTATTCAACATTATGCTACTTGTAACGTATGTAAATTTAAGTAAAATAAACATGAATTATCAATTTGCACATTTGAAGGAATAGCAAATACCAAGAAAGTCTGTCTTGATTCTGCCAGCATACTTTGTTTATACTTGTTGAAGGATCCAATATCCAATATCCAGTGGATTAAAAAAATAACACGTTATGCAATATTAGCTAAATGTAGGATGTAGGATGTAACATATAGCATTTGGAATATGAACATATTTACATATATAGGGCACGTGTTTGGATTCCTCTAAAGTCTAAAGTCTGAACCTGCACATTAAAATAAACTATCTTTCGTTTTTCTCTAGTTTCCTTTTGGGAATTCAAGGGTAATCGATTCAAACAGTTTTTACTGGTAACTGGTAACTGTACTGTGAAACAAAAATCACTCATCGCCCAGCTTAGCTTAAAACGGAGTTCTCCGTATTTCAAAAACAAAACTGAACAAAAATTGAATTCAACAACTTTACTAATGTTCGGATTTCCGATTTCATATGGGGAGAAGGGAGAAACACGGAGAGATAAAAAGTTGAAAGTTGAAGATTTTCATGGATCGTCGATGCGGTACAAAAGGCGGTGAATATATAAAAAGACTGAAGTAAGTTGAAGAACAAGAACAATTTTGAATTATAGTACAAAATGTAACAACATTACGATGAGTGTTTTTGATCCTAAAATACAAAATGTACACATAAGAAGCTTTAAAGGTTTTTTACGCGTGTGTTTGATGCTTGATTGAAACAAGGTCAAAGGAAGAGGAAAAAAATTTCGGATCAAGATTGTTTTCATTTTTCATATTATACACATACATTTTTGATGATGGAACGGATACACAATATACAATTGATGCAATATTTCGATCATCACAAATTTAAGTGTTTACATTCTACACACTACACATGACCAACATGTAAATAGAAAACAGTAAATATTTAGGATAAAGGAACTGTGAAAACATGTGGAACAGTCATCAAGTGCATGTTCTGCGTTCAAAAAAGAATCTATTCAAACTATCGGAAGGAAAGTGATGAGAGAACACAACACTTGAAAACACTAAACAGATCAATAAATACCACAAAGTATAATGCTACCTTAATGCTACAACTGCGCCTGTATGAAAAAGATACAAAAATCTACTTTGATTTGAATGTTTGATACATAGTATCGAGATCATTGAATACGAAATACTCCAAATACTCGTCTAAATTCCATTCCTCTAATATAAAATAGTATTATAGGTATTTTGTCATTATCATTTGCTCCATTGAGTAACCAATTGCCAAAATTAAGTGAAAATATCCAAAATACGACTCCTACTTGCACCTTGTAACTTGCAATGAAATGTAATATTTATTGCATTTTGGGCTGAGAAAATTCAAGGGAAAATAAGTCATGCTCAATAAGACGCTATTTATGAATATGAATTTAATGCATGGTCAACTTTCGGGTTTTATTTTGAGTCAGCAGTCAGCAGGCTACTCTTTTTTTATGCAAATATGCATTCACATGTGAATGCATTTGGAATTATTATTATAATTTTCAAACATATAGTTTTTCATGTGATGCCTATAATATTTCGTATCCATACAAGTTCTTTGAAATTTTTCCTATCCTTTCACTTTTAAGGTTTCTCTCTTGTTTCTCCGTACTGGTTGAAACCGACCGTGACACAGCATAGGCCAGAAATACAACTCGTTGGGACGATTTTCCAAGGGTTTTTTTTCAGAACCAAACTGTTCTGTTTTTTTTCTACCTGACTTTTCCTGTTGTCTGATAAATTTTGCTGTGTTTTTTATTTTGTAGTTCACACAAAAAACTGCATAATATACTCAATAGTAGTCCAATGTCCAAGACATGAAGATTTAAAAATTAAATCCAGATAGTGTGAAAAATCAAAAATTTAAACTCCAAATTCCAAACTAGAGCAATACGTCATACAATTACTTGCGTTGAAAATGAATCGTGTAGGTGTATTACAATGTACATCTGCAATCAGTTGAGAAATGAGACGGTGGATATTTCATGAGTAGAAGCACTTGTCTTTTGTCATCTTTACGAAGTCAGACATGAAGAATGAAGAGTGACTAGAAGGTACAAGTCTTTGTGAAATGTATATATTATAATGTATATTATTGGTAGTTGGCATATTCAAAGATCTTGAAAGACGGGCAGTGGAATTAAATTAAAAACTAAAATATCTGGATTTCCTTCAAATATTCCTTCATCATTATCTCCGTTAGCAAATCACAAAGGGACGGAAGCCAGATTTTGGACAGGCTTCTTCTTGCCACATTGCATTTCATTTCATTATATGTGTGAGGAACACATTCGTACAATAATTAATACAATAGAAAATACTTTAGAAATGCTCAACTCCCATGTCTTTTGGTGCGCTTCATTAGAACAACTGTGTGTGATGTATAAGTATAAAATATTATAGATACTTGTGTTTTGTGTTTGTTGTTAGCCATCCATTTTAAAGATGAAGCACCTCCATGTGCGCCCTAGTCCCTAGTACACAGTACAAAATACATGATACATGACGATGAGAGCAGTAATGGTATTTGCTCAAATATTTTTTCAGACAACTACAATCTGCAATGTACGTTGTTCATGTTGGAGAATTCGGTTGTTCATTCTTCATACCGATGTCTTCTGTCCCCCAACTGTCTATTTTTGTGAATTGTGAGATAATGAAGATGTAAGAAACAATGTGTGTGCTTTCCGGTGTATGCTGTAGATTGTACACTGCGCACATTCTACACTAGACATGTATTTGCGACACAAACCATTTGACGGGAGTCACCGCATCATGTTTCTCACCATTTCTAATTGTGTGTAGGGCATAAAAATTGCTGGTACTTGCCCCGAATAAACCAAAGACATTAGTCTAAATTATTTATTATTATAAATATCTTTGTTTGAGTGTACTAAAGCAAAAAAAAAGTGACGCACGACAGCTATGTAGACATGTCTATAGTATATAAGCTATATGCCATATATAATACTAATTCCTTATAGATGTGACATATGAGCACAATAATACATTTAATATATTACATGTACATTGTAAATTGTGCATTGGAACTTTAGAGACTAAAAACTCTTCCACATATTTTGACTACATGCATACATATGTATGTATTGTACATTGTAATCTCTACTTCATTATCCTACAAATATTAATGCCTCATTGCTCACACAAAGTTTACGATCTAAGATATAGAATTTATGTCATGTATATAATATAAAATATAATATAAAGTATAACGTCTTTAGCTTCAACTTTGGTTTGGTTCGGTTTGGCGGAGGGCGGAGAGTAATCACGCATGCTAAAAATTTTTTTTGCTTCCATCACTCAGTAATGTAATTGTAACGGTTTATAACAATCACTCTAGATTCTACATTCTAGATTCTAGATACAAATGGTAGCACGGAAATGATAGTGAATTTCAAATTATATGAGCCTGTTCCAGTTTAATAGAGAAACAAGAGACCTCCATAATCATTCATTTTGTCTTTTGATACAGGATGAAGATTGGAGATGTGTACAAATTAAATCATCTAGAAATTCTAGACTATAGAATAGATAATACATTATCCACAGAAATTACATTAGACGAGATCTAAATTAAAGGCACTCATTTTTTATAGTTTGGAGTCTTAGAGTCAAAATAATAATAATAATGAATTCCCAAAAGCCTTTTATCCAGAAGATGTAAGAATATGATGCAGGTTTGCACACTAGTAGTTGTAATTCTTAAAATGACAGAGCAGGAGAGAAGTTGCGCCACAAAAATGACAATGTAGCAATGTGTTAACTTGGAATTGAAAAGCATTTAAAACAAAAAAGGTTCTCGTCTTCATGCATTGGAATTGATCACCCATTTATTTGAATTTTACATCTCTTTTGAGGGATTCCTCGTGTTTTACCACTCGAAACACATGCGTTTTCTGTTCTCATTGGAATTTTTCAACTTACCGACAATGAAAGAGACCTGTTCAACCATGTACAATGTCATATTATGCTTGCAGTGCCTGATAAGTATTATGTAAACTAAATCCTGAATCCTGAATCCTCTGTCACGTTTGGTTTGACATGATTTTTCTTTGTACTCACAGTATAAAAAATACACCGCTTAAATTTTGGAATTGGCACAAGTGTATACAATTTATAAAATAGCCAAAAATTTACGATCCCCGTATAAATTTCTTCATCTAAGCACTAACCAGGGAAACGAGTAAACAATAAATTCTCGCCATCTCTCTACTCTTTTACTACTACCTACTCATTATGCTGTGCAAAAGCGGTGGTAAGGAACAACACAAATCTTGATTAATTGATTGAGTGGACATGATGAGATGTAGTGATAAATTTTTCATTTCCACTCCAAGATACAGGCATTCGTTGGCGGAAGGCGGAAAGTTGATGTTGAAGGTATGCAATTTTCAATTACTATTGAAGATGGAGCATGAAAAAAGGGAATTGCACTTTGTGTAAAAATAAACAGAAAAGAGAAAAGTAACTTTGTACGTTGTACGTTGTACATGTCTTACCGTTTTGTGCTTCGTCGGGAGCTCTTGTTCCATGAGGTCGAAGAATTGTCCCAGTGGAAAATGGGGCACTGGGTGTAGCACTGTCGCCGATCGTCATCGTCGTCGTTTCACAACCGTTTTCACCTTCTTTAACCTTTTTTTCATCATCTTCATCCTCAAATGAAATAAGTTGATATTTTTCTTTATCAATTTTTGGCTCCATCATGTATTTTTTCCGTGTCCTTCAGTAAAAAGAGTTGAGAGTTGAGACTCTGAAAATATTTCAAATTCAAGGTAATATTTTCTGTGTGTGTGTATCTATAGTATCTAGTATTTACTGAAATTTGTTTACATTAATATTAAAAATACAAATCTTTAATGTCTAACGGAATCATCATATTAATGGATCTTTCTACACATTTTTTTCTGAATTCAAGATTTACTAGACGATCAATCTCCGTATTCTCTCCTTTCAATACTTTGTGAAATGTATGATGATAGAATTTTTGCATAGAATCTATAGTTTTTGTAAAATGTACAGATATTTTACTCCCTACTGAAGTACTGTGAATTATGGAATTGGCAATACAACAGAATCGTGACGACGGACGACTGAAGACTGAAGAAGTATACAATACAGATATAAAATGTATCTACAATATAAAGGGAAAGAAATCTCCTGTTTTCTTTTTAGTCGATTGTATTTTTTTTACTAAACACATATTTTACGTCTAATGTCTAATGCTAATGGAGACACCCAGACTTTGTGAAATAATCAATTTGCTATTTCTGCCCACTGACTTTTCATTTTCATTGACTTGGACTGTGACGTTTGACGAAGTGAAACGTTTAACTCCGATTATAAACAAGCTCGTTAATCTTTTCCCTCCGTGACGATGGAAGGAAGTAGATGAATCCCTTTTTTACATGGTCGTTTGATTACCCATATTATGTACATCCTTGTAAAGTGTATCTTATACCCTTTACACACATCCACAGCTATCTGACTGATACAAGGGTGATGACAACTGACAACAAGGGAATCATTTAGGTTTTTTCTTGACTCCTCACTGTTTTGACTACCATGCAAGTTGCAAAACTTTTATAATGTGGAGTGTGCAATGTACACTAAATCTGGACTCCGATATTTTTCATGTGTAGAATGATATTGAAAATTGAAAATAGTAACTTTGTTTTTAATTTCGTAGTACAACTTTTACATTTGAAAATGTATAGTATAAGCTACTTGATTTTAATGCAAGTACAAACAATTTTTATAGCACACGATAATATTATGTTTTTTTTGAGCCCTTGAAACTAAAGTATTCATCTTCAGTGCATTCTTTTTGAAATTTTCAGGTTTAGGTCTAATCAATACTTGTTGAAAGGGTTGTGTTGAGTTGACAGCTATTTAATTCCAAAATTCTATTCATATAGCACAGAAATGCTAAACTATGCTTAAATTAACTGGACAACTAATGACTGTCAACAGTCAATATTTCAAGTCTCGTTCGTTTCAAGTTTTACAGGAACTACGATTCAGCATAATCTGCTGAACTAATTGACCACTGTCCTCTCCTCGCGTATATTATATGTAACTTTTGGATTCTGAATCGTAAAGGAAAAAAAATTAACTCAATAATCATGACTATTCACATATCCAATGCAAATCATTTCGTTTTTGAAAATCCTTATAAGATGTAAAATACACAGTACATAAATGAACAGATCGTTGAAAATAGCCCTGTATAGTAATTCCAAAGACAAATAAGGGTAAGTATAAATTATTCATAATTTATGACTGTATTTCCTACTCCTTCTTTGGCTGATCCAAAATCAAAGTTGCGCAAAATAAAGATTCAAAACTAATCGCGGAAATAATGATTTCAGGAATCACACTAAACTCTTAAAACCACACAATAATAATTCAAATACCGATGACCTGAAACGGGAAAACATTGTACGTTTAGATAAAAAGATAAAGAGAACGTTTATCCTTTGAGGTACCTATTGGATATTTGTGATACGCACTTTTTGCCAGTTTGGTAAGTAAATAAATAAATAAATAACAAAAATGAATGTAAATATTTGACAGCATAAAACTAGACAAGTTGCAAAGTCAAAAGTACAGTATTGAGTATCATTTTGCGTTTTGCGCCGAAAGAGTAAGCCAAATAGTACTGTCATAATATAACAACTAACTCTGCTGTTAAAATTCAAGTAAACACGAAACATAAACAAGAGAATGTGTAAAATGTATAAAGCTTCATTTTCCTGACTCTTCCATGACTATACATATAAATGGAGATAAGGCTTTATGAATGTACAACACAGTTACATTTTGATTATACACCTTTTAAATAATCTTTTACAGTAAATGGTAAATAACTGATTATGCCTTATGTGCGTATACATATAATCGGCACAAGTGTGTAAAATGTAAAACTTCAACTTCATATACATAAAACATTACGAATCATGAATCCTGACAAAACTATGATATCGTAACATAATACTCTGTTATAAAGCTGAGCATTGAACATGGTTGTCATTAAAAATGTTCAGCATGGTGAAAATTCATGCATACATGCTAACAGAATACTTTTTGATTATATTAAACATTAAACTAGTTTAATGAAAATAGGTTCAGAACTTTAATCCAATTTTCCGTTTTCCTTCCCTTATTTCTTATTTTAATACTGCAGAGAGTTTAAGTTGGAACAGATTTGAATATTTCTGTAGCATGTAGTGCATTTTATTGGTCTGTAGGGAAACCTTAAATCCCTTTACATTTAATTGGTACATGCCTCTCTTTCTACAAAATGCACCTTGGTACAGGAAAACCACAATTTGTAGTTGTACACAGTGAAATGCTTCATTTGTTTCACTGACTCTCATACTCATAGTGATACTTTGCACTTTGCACTGTGCACTGTGCACACGCACGTGGAAGTATGTAAAATTCTTGTATAATTATGATCGTAATATATTTGTCATCACGGTGAATGTTATAACCAACATTTATTCCATATTCCATTATACTCCATTTGCTCCAAACAAATGAATTTGCTATGTATGTATTCATATGCGGATGAATATTGGCTCCAATCTCAACTTTAAATGTGTAAGAGAATAATCAACATGTTCTAAGATTTGGTAAAATAAATATAGTATAATATACTTACACTTTTGAGTATTCCCTTTGTATTTACTAGCGAGAGAATATGGACGTACATAACAACATCACGGAATTAATCCGCAAGAATTTACTTCCATTGCATTGATTATGACATGTATTTATTTTAATCAAAAGGATAACAAAATCTTTAATATTTTTGGAGCGAGCTATTCACTGCTTGGATTTAAATTCAGATTTGAAAGCACAATACACAGAAAATCGGAGGATTATAATATCACGAGGAAAAATATAATGTACATAAATATCCTAGTTGCAGCGGAGACTGTAACTTTTGAAATGTGTTATTGCAGGTTAAACGAGTAAAACAACACCAACACACAATAATAATACAAATATACACAAATAATATTATAACTTAAACTTTGAAGGGATCACAAAAGACTGAAACTGTTTGAACTTCAAAAAGCAAAAGTAAAAAAGATAGAACCGTACATGGACTCACGTAACAAAACAAACCAAACCACTGAATACATGCATGAACATATATCTATGTGTACATATGATAGATATAATGATTATAGATATTCTGTAATACGTCTATTCTACACCACCACCGACTGTACATGTAAATATATGTATAATACTGGTTTCTATATCTTATCAAGGGACAACTCTCAGCTTCAATGCGTTTCCAGAATATGTACAGCATCATATTACACGATACACGTCGATGGATTATGGATATAAGATATAATGCATCAGCTGGTTTTTTCTGTGTATAAAGTGTATAGATAGAGTTGTACATAATACATACAGTACATGTTTTCTAGTGTGTATGAATCTGTCTGAGTCTGAGTTTCCGGCGAATGGGGTGGAAGACATGGATCTCCAGAGCAAGTGTAGGGATGAAATCATGGCGTATATTGTGCATAGTACACACATCCACATGCGTGCGAGGGTTTGCTATAGAGCACTTTCAGTACTTGTATATTCTACATTCTATACTCTCTGTTTAAGAGAGCAATGGCAAACCAGAATTTAGTCGAGACAAAAAAAACGAGAGAGCTGGATATTATATGCTGTAGCTTTCAGTGCGTTCATCTTTCACTACTCTTACTAGTTAGTACATACGTGTATTCTCCATTCTCCATATGTGTACTTGTTACTTGTTACTTGTCTAGGTACTAAATTCATCTCGTTTTATGCATCCAGTTCCACTGGTCCAAAAATACATGCAATGCTTATGGAGTATGGAGTATGGAGTACAGAACCATCGTTAAATGCAAGTGAATGTACGTTCAATAAGTAATTACTATTGTGTACACTTCCTCTAGAGACTCTAGACTCCAATTATATAGCCTCCGGGCATTACAGTCGACAGCCGACTCCTTTACTTTTTATTCTTCATTATATATACTTCGTATCCAGGATCTAGGGTAGCAAGTGTAAAACTTCTTGTACTTGTACACTCTATTTTATTCAGTATAAAAATAGATTGAAGTTTATGTTTAAATGATGCGTATGGATAAAATAGAGATCATGGTTCAAAAATGATTTTGTGGCTAGGAATAGAGTATCAAGATGGCAGATGATATGGATTTTCAATTTTAAACCACAAGATTTTCAACAAGGCTATTTACTATTTATGTTTTGTTTTTTTTTTCATTATAATTTTCACTCACATACATACACACTTTTGTCTCACGTAGTACAGATTAACTGTGTCGTCATGGAAATGAATGACCATACTTAAGACAAACACATGCAAAACCTTTTATTTATCGCATATCGCATACCGCATCGTTTCTGTCACACGAATAAACAATAATTATTATTATCATTATGCTGCCCGAGTCCCGAGTCCATGCTGTAAAAAATACAATGGAACGATAATGAATAATGAATGATCAATATAATGGAATTGTTGTAAAGTTACGACGTACTCCAGGATCCAGGATCCAGGAATAAAGATTCCTGGTCTAGAAATATGAAAGGATGTCTATATTAGAACTTTAGTAATCCAGAAACTCGTGACTAAGGTGTACTTTGAAATGGCAGATGAATTTGGGATCACTGGAGTAGATGATGATGACTTCAGTAAATCAGACCTACAAGAACTGTACCAAAATCGGACAAACGATGGAGACAGTAAACTAAGGGGAACTGGCAATTCTACAACAACACCATCAAATCGTTCTCTCAAAGTGAATGTAGATTTGAGCAAATATGACGATGTTTCTTTGGCAGAATTGCACTTGGATGTCCGACCACGAATTAAAAATATTATTGAAGAACTATTTGCTGAGCATGACTGGTCATGGCCGCCGGTCCCTGCAAAAGATGTTCGAAAGGTATCTACAATCTACAGTTATCAAGCTATCACATTGCAAATTTCAAAATCTAGTAATGATATCCAATTTGATGCTAAACATTTTGACATTTTTGAATGAATTTCATGAGCCCTTTTTATATTTTCCTTACTTAATAATTACAAGGCAAGGTTTTACAAGAGGAAGAAGCACAAAGTATTTTACAACCCGGAATGTCTAGATTTTGCAACCTTTCTTTCACTGGTAATTACTTCCATAATCCATAATAATTGATAATACTTTTTTTTTGTAAATGTAAAATATTATTACATGTTCCATTGAAATACTGAAACAAAATTCATAATACAGTATTTTTTTTCTTGTATTAGATAATTGGCCCTTTGGAACTATTAACAGCAATCGGATTTGGAATCGTGCCAAAAACTTTTATTGTGGCCATGAGAGAATGTGTGGAAATTGTTGGTTTAATAATTGGTGTCTTTGTTATCCAAGGCCTGTTTCACACTTATGCAGCTGTTGTAGGACTTGGACTTAGAGCATCTCGACCCTTTGAAATTGGTGTACGTTGAGATAATAGATAATTGATTTTCAGATTTTTCTATTATAATACTAAATATTATTACAGAAAAAGTTGTGACATTAAAATCCTTTTTCTTCTGTTTCTGTTTTTTTCTTTTTTTGTATAGTTTGTGTATCCGATGTGGCAGTTTCTAATTGCTTTTCCACTCTTAGGACTCTTTTGTGTTTTTTCATGCTTCTATATGACTCAAACATGGATGGTACGAAAAGAAATGTACTTACATTTAAAAGGGTACAATTATCATTGGTACAGTAAAAACATGTGGGATTCATATCAATCTTTTGTAAGTTTACAAGTTTACTTGTGCTATTTTTGTGTATCTTGTATCTTCATTTCTAATTTCTAAAAAAAAAACACATACAATTTACAGCACAATCAATTCTTAATTCTGCTCAAATAATTTTTAGATGCACTGTTGTGGCATAGACAATTTTCATGACTGGCATAACTACGGCCCTTTGATGTATGATGAAAAAGAAGCAGAAACAGGACACATTGAAAATGTTCCAAATAGCTGTTGCAGAGTAATAAAATCAAATATTATCATCATTGATTTTGAATTCCATTTAAAATATCCAGATATTTTTTAGGCTTTGTATTAATTTAAGTAATGATTGATTCTGTTTACTCCCTAAAGTCACGTAATTGTACGGAGAATACGCGGCCGAGTAACGTTTTTGAAGATGGCTGCCTGGAAAGAACAGTTACAATTTTGACAGCAATCTATTGTGTTGGATTAATTTGTGTTTTTGTTAGTATGATTCTTCTTGTAAGTTCCAACTTTTATCTGTACAGAATTTGTGAATCATAATTTATTAGCTGATATTCTTTCAAAATTTATTCGTTACACTTAATACTTCATACTGCATACTTAATAAAAATTATGTTTCAAGATTGGATTGAATTCATTAAATTTTTAGTGCATAGGCGTGAGATCAACGAAGGAGTCTGCACGTTACGCGTACAAAAATTTACAAAAAAAACTAAATAATAATCATATTAGGCAAATTGCAAATTCTAATAAAAGGATGCATACTTTTGTTTCAATTTTAGAGGTGATCCAATGCACCATCTCTTGTTTGATGACCGTTGGTCTAAAAAGAGATTATACAACAGAAGTAATCGTCGTGAAGAGCTATTCTTCCTCCTCAATCACTACTGTATTGTTCTTGGAAAAGAACTTGGTTTTGATGATGAAGTTGCTGCTGCAGAGAAGGAAGAAACGCAATGGAATGCCTATGGTAAAGAAATGGAGTCTGATAAAGAGCGTTATGAAGTGATTGATCCTTACGCTGGAAATTCCCCACCAACTCCTGGTTCTTTTGATCGTATAAACGTTGATGACATGTACGTCACAAGTAATAAGGCCAAATCCATGAGACAAGTTCAATGGAGACGATCTGTAACGGGTAACAATGATGAATTTCCAGTTGAGAGTTCAGTAAGGGCTTCAGCAATTGACATGGCCAAAAGAGGTGGAAAAGAAAAGGACAAGGGAAAGAAGGGAAAAGATGGAGGAGCAGGGGGAGGAAAGAAAAAAATTAGTCCTAATGGTCCTGATACAGAAGTCCAGATTTACACATCAATGGTTGAAAACTATAAATTTTTACAACCAATCTCTCAAGAACAAGCTAGTGATACTTCAATCTCCGATCCAATGTCACTCCTCTACCCTCAAAAGGTCGATGGCAAAGTCAAAGACTTCCTTGATGATGAATCTAAACTAAAACAACTGGAAATGGATCAAATTACTGGAAATAATAATTTAAGAAAACAACGACCGGGAGCTGATTCTGAGCCTACAATGTCAGACTTGGGATTTGTACTGAGCCCAACTAATAATTTGAAAAGGATCAAGGAAACCTTTGTGGCAAAAGGACAGGATCTTAAAAATATTTTCAATGATATCATGAGTAACCAGAAACCCCTCTCCAATAATAATAAAAAGACTGAGGAAAAGAAGGAACTCGAGTCAGAAAATCCAATACTTTCCATTGCCTCCGTAGAAAAACAGCCCCCTCCTGAATATATCCTTCCACTGACTACAGCTGAAAATGAATCACAACAGCAATTAATACGTTTGAAAAGTACCGATCAAACATCAATTACAAAGCCAGAAATTCAAAATGAACATTTTAATGATATGGAAGAAGTGACAGAAATAATTGCTTATCAAGAAGATGAAAATGCAGAAGAAGAAGAACAAGAAGAAGAGGGAGAAAAAGAAGAAGAAAGCAAACCTCCAATAACAGAAACTGAAAAAATAGAACTCACAGATCTTGATGAACACGAAGAAAACAAAGATGAAAAAGAGGTGAAAATTTCAAATGAGGTCCCTTCTGAAAAAATTGATGGCGTTTCATTTACACTACTCGGTTCACAAATGAAAGAGCAAAGCGAGCAGCTACAAGATGACCAAAGGATTGTCAATATAAATTACACTAGTACTAATGTTATTGACAGTACTTCCTTTACTGTAATGAATACGGTGGATGGAGAAAACCAAGAAGTTCAAAATAGTAACACGGCAGCATTGTCTAGTAATATTCCAACTACAACAGCTGCTGTGGTGGATGAGAACAAGAAACAGGATGATCCTGGTGTTCATTTTAGTTCACCATTACAAAAAACATCCAGTTTCACAGAATTCCAAAATAAAATTGTTGCAATGAAGAGTAGTCATGAATTTGCTGGGAGTACAGAACACAGTACAAAGAAAGCTGCTTTGGAACAGGAGGAAGATTCTACTCTTATCAAGCCACCCAAATTAAAGACGAGACACATCCCCGTTTTGTCCACAAAACTTAATTTCCCAAGAAGACTTGGAGAAACTTCACATTCAGCTAAAGTAACAAAGATGGTGGACTCACCATCACCATCCACAGTCCAAACAGTCCAAAAACCTGCATCAACCCCAGAGAAGGACATCAAGAATAAACCTAAACAAAGCAAAATTGCAACCAGATTGAAAAAAAAGTAATAGTAAAAATAACTGTAAACTGTAAACACGTATATATATTTAGTATATAGTTGTTGGATAAAAAAAATGATGACTGGCAAATGAAAGGTAAAAAAAGTGTCAATTTAACACGTACAAAGTATAATTAAGTAAATAATAAACGGAAATAACTATATATTTAACTAGTAATAAATCTCACATTATTTTTTTCTCACACCTTAAAAGAATCATTATTTCTATCAATTATCAAGACAAGCATGTGATAACTAATAACTGTGATAAATTTAGTGGATTTCCCCTATAAACATTTTTAAATGTGTTCTTTGGGTAAAAATCTTGATGACTTTGTGTGAGTTTTCAATTTTCAGCAGAAAGCAGAAAGCTTCAAAAAAATAGTAAAAAACCGCATACTAAAAATATATAGCAGAAACATTTTGCCATTTTCAAAAGTGGTACTTACGAAAATTGAAAATTGGATCAATTGATTAAATGACATGTACATGTTACATGTAAAATATAAATTTAGGTACTGTATGGATTTTAAATTTGCCGACTTAGGTTGACAGTTACATAGCATTTGTAATGGGTAATTCAATCCGAAATCCCAAAGTCCAATGGGTAAACGTACCATATTATATGCCATCTCATACATTTATATTTTTTGTCTTTACATTTTTTGACTCACATGACATTTAGTATCAATTGCATATCGTATTAACTATTAACAGTGAAATATAGTGTGCGAATGAAATGAATGAAAAAGTGTTAAATGTACCATTAATAATGTGATGAGTGGAACAAGTAGAGTTTGACGACTGATTCTGACTCGTCTTTTATTCTTGTGTTGTGAAGTTGCGATTCTGTACACAAAACACAAAAGTGTGATAGATTACAATTTACAACATAACACAGCAACATGTCTACATATGGAAAATGGAAGCTGTATATATAATACTAATTCAATCCTAAACTTGATTCTTGATTTTGATCTTGACTAAAATCGTACAATAATGTCGTACTTTATACACTTATGTGTAGAAATATACCTATTCAATACTCAATCCAATATCCAATGGAATGTCTAATGTATACATACATGTATGGTACAAAGTTGAGGAAAAAACTATAAAGTATTGGACCGCGACAACTTGTGGTATTTTTACCCATAAACTTGAAAATTTGTAATTTGTCTATTACGGCTGACGGCTGCTGTATATTGTATATGCTGTACTCTATATTCTCGATCACATTTTAAAGTGTAACAAACATGCTTAAAACCAGTAATTTACCGATGGGTAAGAATAAAAAAAAACATTTCTTCCATACAACCCAAATGTGTGATGTTCACTAGGTTAGAAAGAGACATGTTTGATGGGAAAAGTGTCGATAAATGCATGCATAGAGTTATATATTCCATATGTATGTGATGCCTTTATTATGTGCTTGGTACATCGTACATCAATATAAAATGTATTTGAAATGTACGTGATATTTTCTTATATCCACTTTTGGTTGCATCTTGTGGCCGATTCAATCAAACAATCTTGGCCAATTCTGGGCACGGTTGTCAAGAATGTACAAATTTTACCCACGCATATACTTCATGCATAGTATGTATGTATGTAGTGTGTATGATATATGCTGTATGAACCACATAAACATAACATGTATATGTATGCATGTGTTTTATACATTATACTTGAATCCGTTTCAGTCCATTTGATTTCCGGGAGTAAAAACATTAATATAGTATGACTTTTACGAGGAGAAACGTGAGTACTGTGCCTACACTCATATAGATCTCATCTTACAATGTTTTGTACACCTATTATACTCTATACTAATTATAATAGATATGTGTGTAGTAAATTGTGTGCGTTATTTTTTATTTGTGCGTCTATAAGTTGTACAGTTTTTATAGTATGAAAAACTCAAAACTCAAAGCTAAAACGTCGGAAGGCTTTGTCAAAGACAATATGTTTAAAGAAATTTACCGTTGTGACGTCACTGTCAATTGTCAATACCACTACCTAGTTTTTGCATGTAGCATCTGTATGTATACACTGATAAAAATTGCTTCCCTCAAAATTGTTGGAAACAACCTACCCCCCTTTTCATTCATTCATCATTTTAAATTTAACAAGGATAATAATATCTATCTCATAGCTTTTTAACTTTGATGATACCATCAAATTGTAGATCCCTTTTGGGTCAATAAAAAAAACTGGGTAGAAATCGGAACATATTTAAATAGAAGAGGCTGCTCTAGTTTCAAACCATTTTAATTTTGATCAGGTTCTGTGTGTGTACTCTTCATCTTTTCAGTTTGTGTAAAAGTGATGCATTTGAATAACAATTTCAATTTTCCTTAAACATCACATAAACAAGAGTTCAAGATTGATTTACTTTCAAATTTATTTTTAGCATTCAAGTTGGGTAGTTTCTTGTTCAAAGTTGTAAAAGCAGTAAAAATATTCTTTGTTTAATACAAAAATAATTACTATTATTAAAAATGAATAGTCAGTGCATATCAAGTATAAAATGGAAAAGGAGGAAGATGTGTTCTCTTCTAGTTTTCATATTAGTGTTGAGTGTTCGTCGTTCTGAAGGAGGAAAAACACCAACTTCAGAAGAGGAAGGAACTGAAGGAGGAGGAGGAGGAGGAGGTGGTGGTAGTAGCTCAGCTAATGGAGGATCATCAGGACAAAATAACAATGCACATGGTTCACATGGACAACATACCCGTTATGATAAATATGATAAATATGGGTCACCAAATTATCCATCCAGTGCTTTGAGTTATTACAGTGCTTATGGTTATCCGACAGTTCCAACCAACTATCCATACAATTACCATTCGTATCAACCGTATCCTGTTTCAGGTATTATCCATTTTTCAATGTCTTTGGATTTTTTATTGAAAATTAACATGTTTAGTACAGTTATAACATAGGGACAAGTTTTGACATTTTGTAATTAAAACATCTATCCAATTTTAACAATATGAATAGAGCCATTTTATGAAAGAACTGGAAAGGATTTCAGTACTCGTGCTTCAAATAACATGCCAATGGCTGCAAGTGCAAGTTATGGTTATGGAAGTAAAGAAGGTATAACAAAATATATTATATGAAACTATGATTTCATTTTCTCTTCATTAATGATTATTTAAAATCATCAGTATAATTCATCATACAATAAAGTATTACTTTTAAATTTTAAAAACTCTCGTGTATATAATTTAGTAACGAGTCCAGAATTTGGTGGCTTAGCAATGGCGTCTGGAGGTCATGGTCATCAAAGTCAGGGCTGGGGATGGGGGTAAGAGAGAAGAAGAGAAAATTAAAAAGTCATCAGTTTTTTCCTCGAGTCTTTATAATGTTTCCTCATTGTTGTTGTACTTTTATGTTTAAATTTATATAGAAAGGGTGGTGGATACACTGGAAGTAAAGTAGATACTTCTGCAATTGGACTGATTGGTCTTATCGGTCTTTTATCCCTACTCCAGGTATTTATTAAATATTAATTAAAATTTAAAATAGTACAAACGATATTATAGTCTAATTTGATTTGTGTTCTTCCAAATTATAGAATGTTCTCTTTGCTTTGACTACAACAACAACAACGACAGCAGCAGCTGGACGTAAAAAGCGAGATACTTCAGATGATGTAACAGTGGAGTCACCAGAAAAAGAAGGAACACAAAGAGTCAGTGATATTTCAATGATGGTGTTGCCAGCACTTGTAAGAACTTTTTTGCATTTTTAATACAATATATTACCGTATTTTACATGAAAATTAATAATAATAATAATTACTACTCTCGTTTAAAATTTCATATTTTCATTGCAGAATGTCGTTGCTCATGCTCGTAATGGTCGAGTACCCTTAGAATGTACTCACAGAGAAGTTTGTACAACTAATAAAATTCTTGTAAAAGAACTCGGATTTCAAGGAAGATCTGTAGGATCCATGATCAGGTTAAATTAAAATTTTAATATAGATATCTTGCCATTCTGGTTTTTTATCATCAATATAATACATAAAATTAATATATTTCTTGATGATTGCAACTTTGATTGAATTTTTATTTTCAGTTCTGCAATCACTAAAATGTTGAAAGAAGTAGACAATACGGGTACGATAGGAACACACATTACTAAGGCTAGTTTAGCTGGAAGAAATGGGCATGACTGTGAAGTTGTTTACCCACTTTGTGAGACTTTGAGTAGATCTTCTGAACCATTACCTATATTAATGCAACCTACACATTTTGCTCAACTTAATTTGAAAAGTACACAACCAACAAATAATAATAATGAAAACCATAGTGGATCACGAATTGCAGCTCCAAAACCAAATACTGTCAAAAAGTAGCCTACTGTAATGTGTGTTTTTTTAAAAAAGAAAAACTAATAATATGCTACACACATAGTATTTTTTATACAACATTGAAGATGAGATTATACTCTTTGATATTTTGCTGTGAATTTTTATTTATTTATATTATCTTGTATTTTTTTTTGTAGATGATGATATTATTTTAAGTGTCCTTATTACACATATTGTATATATTATAACGAATATTGGTAACATATTTATAAAGTTTCAGTTTATTGATTGCTTCACTAGTGTGGAAAATATATTATATACTAGTACAAATGAATAAAGCTTAATAATCAGTACTCTCAGAATAATTTCCCTGATATATTATACTCTTACGACTCTTATATGACTTATGACTGACATGAAAACAAATGACAATTTCTTACTTTTATACTGACGTATACTTTACTCTTTACTTTTACCAGACTTACGGATTTAAATGACAAAGTTTTGTTTTGGTTGACTTACATCTTTGACTTAAATACTTTTATACTTGACTAAATTCAGACATATAAATTTATACTCACATTTCTAAAAACCTTTTTGACTTTTACCTATTTACTTTCAACGCATTTATAAAAACGGAAGTAATGACTAACTCTGACTGACGGACTGTAAAATATATTCTGAGAGCACTGTGTGTTATAATGATAAACCAAAACCTTAATGTGCTAATTTAATCATTAAGTGAAATATCATTCGCATTTTCACGAAACGTTTTTTTCCATCAGAAAACAATCAACCTTATGGCTCTTCAAATTCAAATTCAACATTTGGCTCAAAACTAAAAACCCATTTTTCGTTGCAAATAAAAAATAAAGTGGCTTTTTATAATTTTTAATTTTGTTTACTCACTGGATTGTTTTTAAGTATTTATAAATAATTTTAAATAATGGACTCACAAATTAGTCTTAATTGGTTTAGAGCTAATCTCATAGACAATCGTTGGAGAGCTGAAGTATTGCCACCCGGAGAGGTATGTAAAGAGTTTTTTTTGTTTTGCTTTAACGGTATAATAAATTATTACAATATTTATGTATAATTATTATTTTTAAATTTTGTTTACTTCGCTGTCAAATAGGCTGACGTTCCATTAGCTGACCTACCTGAATTAGATGGAGGTGATCAAGGACCATCTGTGACCCCAAAACAAATGGATCAGAAATGGACAGATTCTGGATTATCTGCATTGTTGTCCCTTGCACAATAGTCAGTAATAATTATTAATAACAACTATTATTATTATTATTTTACACGATACTAACAAACTTTTCATTATAGTATAACATGTGGTTAAACCATACATATTCAAAAGACGAAAAAAAAAAGTTTAAAGACGTTTTTGTAAGACTATAATTTTATCCAAAAGGACCTATATTATTATACTATTGTATGTATGGACGTTGTAAATAATGTGAACTAATGGATATTAAGATATTAAGACTTGAAGAATTTTTTTATATTATGTGACGCAATTCATCACAGTATGTTATTTGTATATTATTTAAAACTCAATTTATAAAATATTTATGTCATTTTAAATTTTAACTCCACAGTCGATTACATATTACATATTATACAAATTGTTTTTGTGTTGATACATATTATGTTATCGTTTTTGTTTGACGAATTATATGATTATTTCTTTTATACTAATTTGATGACTATATAATTATTAGTATGAAGAAAAGCTAAATAAATCAATTCAGTTAATTACAGTATATGCTGATGTAAAACGAAGAGTTTAAATTATTTTGAAATCTCGTTATTATTTAAATGAGTTTATTTAATATCACGTTGCAAGTATAAGCAAAGTCGCAGAATAAAAATACACATTTTCACATAATGTGCATTATATTCTTCTTTAAAACTAATCTTTGTGTACGTACATCAAAAGTTTTTAAATATATATGTACCGTAATTATTAGTATTTTGTTATGTATAAAAGAGTAATGGCTATTTTACGATGGGAATCTGAATAGGTCATAAAAATTCGTACTATAGATATATAAACATTGATATAAGAAAACTCAAGTAAAATTCAATAGATTGGGCAATACATAGGAAAGTCGTTACCTAGATATATATCGAGTCAATAAAATATCAATATGGATACATCTCATAGACTTTCAAATATTAAGAAAAAAATACGTCAAATATATTATTATTATTAAATTTAACGGAGATCATTTATGAGTAAATTATTTAAAATGTTCAAATACAGAATTATTGTTTATAAAAAGTAATCATAGTATTGCCTAAGTATTGCCTGGTTGTTAGTAATATGTTTTATATTTTTAGCTGTTAGTAATTATTACAAAGCATCATGATAGTTTACATAATCTATGTATGTACTATGTAATAGACTGTACTTATTGCATTTTACACTTACAGGAATACTGTATCACATTTTTATTATAAAGCATGTATGTATTAGGAAATATCTTGCGAATGAGTCAATGAGCGTTCACCATTTGTACAAGTGAAAAATCTATATGCCTTCTTACTTGCTTGTGGTCCAATTTTTCGAGTTTTAGCCAATGGTCCTATACCAATACGAACCTATTTAAATGATCAACAATAACAATAATTATAGTTACTTCAATAGTAACTTTTTACTAATTGCATATAATATATGAATCACATTATTTGACGCAGTCTACATTTTCAATAAGGGAATCGGACAATACTTACAGGAAGATCTTGAAGTAAATTAAGTCCTTGTTCTACTGAAGCACAATTGTTATAAGCCTATAACATTTAAAAAAGACAAAACAGGTTTGTATAAGTAGAACTGAATCAAATGTAAATTTTGTAATGATATTTTTATATAAAGTCATAAATATAAAATAATATTGTAATACCTCGAGTAAAGCAACTGGACTGGGATACCGTGCAGCAATAGCTTGAGCTATATCAATTCCAACATTATTAAATTGCATGAGTTGGTCAACCCAAAGTCTTTTTAATCCAACTCCATCCTTTTCAACTTTAACACTACCAGCTGAATCTATCGATGCTTGCCAATCAAATCCACTTTCAAGTTTTTGACGCCTGAAAAATATATAGAGAGTGAAAAGATTAAGTTATAATGCATGAATATAAACAGTGGTATTCAATAAAAGTAATAAAAAAATATTGACATACTTGTATGGAGCTTCAGCTACAGCTTTTGCATATTGAGTTAAATGAAGTGCCAATTCTTGAGTATCCTTTACTATTCTATAATTTACGGTTGTAACCAATTGGAGCTCAACCAAAGCACTATGTAAATCTATTCTACATTTGACATACAATAAAAAAAAATGTAAAATACAACTCGATGTAATAATATATTCATCCTAAAAAATTTACAGATAATATGTGTCATTTCACAATAATCAATTTCTTACTCTGATACATCAGGTAGTGAATCTTGTTTATTTTTCCTTTTACCAGGACGAGTAGCAGCATCATCACCATCATTAAGTACTTGATTTCGATATTCTTGTTGTTTATTTTTTTTTTGTTTTCTACATAACAAAATATTTAAATGTTTTGAAATTTTTCTATTTGAATATTATTACAATACCTTTTTTGTGTGTAAAACAAATACAGTACTTTTATAATAATGAATGGATTTTGTACTTGTCAATGGGAAAATTCTTTTAGTACACACATACTTGAAATATTTATCCAAATCCAAGAAAAACAAAGTTATTTTCTTATCCACAAGCATACATTGAAGTTCCTGAATATATGAAATCATACAACCGGAATCTGCACCATTAATTTGAGCTGAGATTCTAGGAATGATATCTTCCGGGTACATAAAAAGAATGACTTGGTCTTCGTCATCAGAACGAATAGTATCATGAAACTAAAAAAAAAATAAAAAGTTACGTGTTTGTCATTATCAAATGTAAAAATCTGCTATATTATACAGAAAAAATAAATTCATAATATAAAATATTCTTACCTGCATTTCATCCTTACGAATAGCTTGAAATACTCTATCACGACGAAATACTATCAAGTTTTCCAACATTGGTAATGAGACGACTTCAAGCTGTACACCAGACGGCTCAATCAAGGCAGGTATGGTATCATATTTGGATATAATTGTGTCAGGTATCAACATACATAGAAACTGTAAAATTTTAGACTAACAAAATTAGAGATTGTTCATTTATGTTCCATGTTAAAATCATGTAACCTATCATTATTGTAATAACGTAGTTTTTATTATTATTATTTAACAAACTTTGATTGCATTTCCAGGTTTTTCATTCCTTGCAGCTTCTTGGGCTTTTTTCTTAATGGCCTTTTCTAATTCTTTTTCTTCCTTTTTTTTGGCTTTTTCCAACTCTCTTTCTGCTTTTGCTGCTGCCTTTTCAACATCTCGAATTTCTTTACTTGTAATTATTGTTTTGGGTAATTTAACTTTGGCTTTCTGCATACTGATACGGTCTAATTAAATATGATTATGGGTAATTGACACAGAGTATTATAGTTAAATGTAAAGTTAAAATTATATTGATGACAGTTGAAAAAACACGATTTTTTTTTGTACCGGTTTTATTTTGAATTGAGGATTTTTTCAATGTTCTCTCTCCGCCTATATTTATAAATCTTTTCCGACGTCTCAGTCATCAATTTTTTAAATATACAGATTTTAAATAAAAATCTTGTATCTTTTTTGTGTTTGAACAATTAAACATATTATAAATTATAATTATATTACAGCGTGCTCATCCTATCCATCTACTATGTGACATGACAGAAATGTCATCTCTTCATTTTCTTGTATATTTAATCATATTCTTCAAAGTTAATCTATAGTTTAAAAAAAAAGTTAAATTGTGTGTAAATGAAAGAATCATAATAAAATATAAAATCAGGTTTAGGTGTGTATTTCCTATATATTATATATAGTTTGTAGTTGTAACAGAAACTTTTAAAAAAGGTTTATACGTTATTCATGCATATAGATTTCTGTTATTCAACAATATATAAAGGACATTTCCATCAAATTTAATTAAATACACAGAGAGTGTGTGACAAAAGGCAACCTGTCAGTATTTTTGACATTTGGTTGGGACTTTGTTTTACACGTATTTAAAGAGGTTTTTGAACATGATGATTGATTTATAAAAATAACTTTTATCATACATGAACAAAATGATTAAATATACATGATACATTTTATGTTTCAATAAAGATTGTTTATTCTTTTTGTTTCTTTTCAGAGACCAATTGTGTGAGTATTTAGCTTTTGGTATAATATATATTGAAGACAAGAAAAGGAAAGACGAAGTAAAGAACCGGTGTCAATGACACTTTTTACTACAATTAGATAGCAGTAGTTTCAAATAGTAGGTATATAAAACCTAAAGGAAACATGGATAATTTTGAAGTGACAAGGCGTATGAAGCGCTATTTGGACATGAACTATTCGTAAGTGTTTTTCTTATAGTGTTTTTCATTTTTAAGTAACAACATTTTTCTGAAGATGATGTAAAAGTTGTATGAAATATAACATATTTAATATGAGGCTTTTGTTTGTGTTTTTTTTGTGAACATGTATTTTTTTTAGATATCGTAAAATTTTTCTCCTTATCGTAGTTGTATTTGGATTAATATGGGTACTTGGATTTAGATTTTTCCCAAGTGAAAGTACTATAGATCAGGGTATGTTTTTTATACATATTTTATTCAATAAAAATTCTTACATGAGAGGAAGCATTTAAATTTATTATTATAATATGTATCCTTTCTATATATTTCAGAACCCACATTAAATTGTCTTAGTAGAAAATTGTATCGTTTTTCAAGTCAAGTATCAGAAATGGATACAAGTATTGTACATAATCCACCCCTACCCCATGAAAATCAGTATTTGCCTTATGTAGGAAATGGATATATAGGCTTAAGTCTAACAGAAGAGTCAACAATTAATATAAAGTCACAGGTAAAAATGAAATAGCTAAAATAATAATAATAATTATTATTATTATTATTAGTAGTAGTTTATGAATTTCTTTATTGATCAATAATTAATTTTATACTGTTTTGTTTTGTTTTCTTTCTTGTTTTTACATAAACAGAAAGGTCGTACTTTGACTGTTTCATTGCCTTTCCGACCAGTTGTTCGTGTATCTGTGATGGATACAGAATTAGAAGAAGCTATTGTTTCACAATATCGTAATGGAGTAGTTCAAAAACAATCTTGTATTGAACATGGTCAAGGCGAGTCGTTAGAAACTAATATTCAATTTTATGCTCATCGAGCTCATCCATCTATTTTTGAACAAGATGTGACAATTAAAAATCCAAGTGGAGTTGATGTAATTGTTCAATTTGCTCAACTTGGATGGACAGGAGAACCTGCATTTAAATCAGATTTGAAAAAGTAAGAGGATTAATACAAGTTTACTAATACTGAAAATATAAACAATGGAATTGTACATGAGTTTTGAATTTTGATTACATGTGCCGGTGGTAATATGTACATAATAATATGTACATGTATATTTCTAATTTCTAATATATTTCTATTGTTTTTGATAAAGAATTCAACAAGGAGATGAAGAACTTAGTTATGTTCTTGGAAGTGGAGTAATTGAAGTAAATAAGAAATTAATTGGAGTAGTCATTGTGTATAAAAAAGTTCCCAATGCCGTTACGGTATGTATTATATAATATATTTTCTATTTTGTATTTTTCTACATTTTCATCATAAATTGGCTGTTCCATAATAATTATAATGAATTTCTCATATACAGGTAAAATCAAAATCAGCCACTACCATCAGATTCATTACTGTTGTAAACTATTCTTATTTAGAAAACAGAAAAGATTTTGATACTATTGAACAAAGCCTGCTGAATAAATCTGAACAGGTACAAATTATTGAGTTGCTTATTATATTTATACGTCATATGCTAAAAAAAATTGTACATAAACTGACATAATGTAAGATAATGGTTGACATATTTTGATACTTTTTGTACCTTTTCAAAATATAGGAATTGAAACGAAGTCTTGGAATTAGTGTTCAAAAGTTTCAACTTGTTCATGAAAAAATTTGGCAAGAATTGTGGGGTACAGGATTTTATATTAGTCCATCTAGGGCTTCAAATGCTCTTAATGGTGACAAAATTAATGCCACCATGTACTATGTTTTATCTCAAGTTAGAGATTCAATTCATGAGGCCAATATACCACCAGCTCAGGTTGCTGATTCCAAAGCTATTTTATCTTATGCTGAAGGCTGTTACGGTGGACATCATACACTGTAAAAATTACTACTATTTTTCTTTATTGCTTATATTTTAACCATCTATATTTTTTCAACATTTACATACATGATACTATATACATAAACTGACCTCAGATATTTTTCAGATATATTATGTACCTAGTACAAAAAGGATAATGAACATGTTTTTATTTTTCCTAATTCTTTCTTTTATAGTCAAGCACCAAGTTTATGGTCTAATCTTGAAACTTTGAATGATGTCTTATCTGTTTCCAACTTATGGTTATTAACTTTGGAAAAACTGGTAAGTATAATATATTAAGTATGATCAATTAAAGGCCGTATTTTTTGTTCTTAAAGTGCCGTGTATGCATAGTGTATATGTATTATATTTTAATCCATTCATTTTATTGTTTGGTACTTTGTATAAATTGTTTATTTATTTGTTTCTAAATTTATAGGGTTGTCACAATCTACTTCGAGCTGGAGCAATGGGTGTAATGCAAGGCATGGTTTTAAGTTTTGGAGCTCTTAAATTTAGTAATCAACATTTAGAATTTAATACCGAACCAAAAGACTTACATCGTGACTACCATTTCAGGTACATTTTATTTTACTTATGTTATGATACGTTGTGTTTTATTTATTTGCAATCAACTATTCATGCATACATTATTACATTAATGTAGATAATATTATTATTATATTGTATAAATTTTTAGGCGGATATGGTATGGTAATGCAACACATGTCAATATAAGTGTATCAGTAGGAGGAGACAATAAGGCTGTCATTTATGCAGCTTTAGATCGTAGTGATAAAGACTATTTTGCTTGTGATGCGGGTTGTTTGGATGCTCCTGTCGAATTGGGCCCAGTGAAAAAACAATTCCCAGTTAAGGTCACAGCTCCGGCCACCGCTGTTTTGTATATCACTGCAGATAGGCGGCATATAGAAGAACTACGACTATCCATTCATGTTAAAGAAGTAAATGAAGGTGAGCAAGGGATTAAACATTCATTTTACTCATTCTAATATTACCAAGTCCGGATAAAGATTTCTAATAATATAATATACATATAATAGAATAGCAAGGAATAAAACCTTTAATTATTTTGTTGTTCCCTTTTATATATAATATTTTCAGCTCCTGCTCATGAAAACCATGTGATCTCAATGCATAAGCATGGAAGCGGCTATGGTGCTATGTCAACTATGTTCTGGGTGTCAATTTCAATATTTATTATTGTGTTTCATCTTTTATTATTCCATTTGGTGTATACGGAGTATTTTGGTTCTCAAGACAAGTTCCGAACAAGGTATGTACCATCCTCGAAATATTATCAGTACATTAAATAAATAATAATACTATCTGATATATTATAATAAGTCTACATTTTGTTTTTCAACTTATTAAGTTGGTGTATAGTGTATATTATATTTAGTTTTGTTTAACCTTTTCCGTATTACATTTTTAACTTGTTTAATCTATTCAGAAACTATATATAATGTGTGTATATAAGGTCATCATGGTGATTCAATACATTAAAAAAAATAAATAAAACACATTTTCGTGTTCTTGGTCTACGAAGCAAAGTTTTTTAAAACATGTTTTCATGTTGATAATACGGAAAAGGTTAAAAAAACAATGAACCTAAAAGAAACTTATTTATTAAATGTAGATAGAAATGTAAATATATATAATATAATATAACATGTATAGTTGATTTCCAAATTCAGCATTATATATTGTTACATTATTCATGCTGATAATTATTGTAGAGTCCATTTAACTGTACACCAGCTATTTATTGTTAATCATTTTGTTATTAATCAGTAGTTTAGTTGTTTTCGTGGATTATAAATTATGGTAGTATTCTAACATTATGCCTCAAAATCGAAATTAGTGTAGGTATAAAACTTCCCAGAATTACGGATTTGCTGCTATTGTAATTTGTAATGTAAGCTAATAGTTTTAATTTTTTGTTCTTGTTAAAAGCTGTACTAACCATTACGTATAACCGTTCTTTTTTATAGTATTTAAAAAAATGTAAAGAATATTTTGAATTTCACATAATTACTTTTTAATAGTATTTTTTAGAGCATGTAATATATTTTTGTATGCATTTTGCTTTTTTTATTGAGAATGCAATATATATATTACATATTTAATGTAATTTACATCTAAAAAGTTCAATAGGTAGTAAGTTGTGTTGAAAAAGATGCTTAGAAAAAAAAGAACTTTCAATGTGTTTTGTTGAAATGTAGGAAGCAAAATGGTAGTTCTAGGTTTTAGGGTTTGCTTCATGTAACTGTTAAGCCAGTCGTTTTTATCTACCAATTATAATTTATATTATGTAGTGTAGTAATCTTTATTTACTGTCTAAATATGAAATATATTAATTAACTAGCTTGGTCCTAAAAGTCACTTTTATGTATGGTGCAATTTACTTTTAGTTTACAATAACATGTAATGCTATATACCTCATTGTACTACCTATTAATTATCATTATTATTATTTTGTCTAAAAATTTCCTTTAGCCTTATCCAAACTTTTCCTGAAATACAACTTAGATGAAACTCATGTACAAGTTTGTTAGTATTATCTTCATGAAGTTGATACTAGTTGTGCGCACACTTCTACAATATTTTAGTATCCTGTGTACGATTTTTGCATTTTCAAGAAGAAACGACCTATAATATATATGCTCAGTTATTTTCCAGTGAACAGTTTTATTTGGAAAAATAAAATAAACGTCAATTATATTCTCCATTTTTTTGTGTGTGTAGAAAATCAATTACTTTGGTAGTAAAATTGCTGTAAATTTAGATGATGAGACGTCTTAAATTTGAAGCGTGCTGATAGGTTTTAAAATTGTTTTTAGGCGTTTTATTAAGCTTGAATTGATTTGAACATAATAGTTTAAAGGTAAAAGGATATCATTTGCCCAGGCACAATATAAAAAAACTCAGATGCTTATGAAACAGTTTGCGTTTGTGTGAATGCGAAAACATGGGGCCTTATTTTATGTCTATATGATATAGTACATAAGAATAGATTTGAGAGAATATAAACTGGTACGATCATTTTCCCTTTTCCTTCAAATCTTTTTGTATCCGTTTAGTTTACCTTCCTTTTTTATTATTGAACAATTACAGCTTGTTTTGATTTTGAATTTAGATAATAATAATTGTACTAGTTTTTGAAGGTGGGGGATTGAATGCTGATGTTGTGTTGGTAGTTGGTAGAAGCTTGTTTTTGCACTTTTTGGGAAGTTTTCATTTATTTTCGATACAGTTATGACTTCTACATGAGTATACTACATATAAATGTGTATTACACGCTAAACGTTGTATAGTGCGTGTTCTACACACTATCAGTATGTAATGATGGAATGTTTTGCAAAATTTTTAGAAATTGTCTTCTAATTTTTTTTTAGGAAAGTATCCGACTTTTAGATATGATCTATGAAAATTGTCTACTTTTCTCCATCGCCTTCATCATCATCATTAGGTCTAGTCCGTAACTCTACCTCATAAAATTTCCAAAGCTTTTTTGATTTCTTCATCGCTCTTCATCGTTGGGATTATAACAATTCGTATCAACAACTAAATAAACGTGTATAAATATCTAATTGTGTGTTACAATAACAAGGATCATGGATTTTAGTCAGATTTCTATATATACATATACATGTTTTACTAACCAAGTCTAACATTCGTAAAATAAGTCTAATGAAATGAAAATGTTAAATTGAAATGGATTCATGTTTATTTTGATTTTCTCGGCAGCTTTATATATTTGTGTATGTCTAAATTTTACTCAAATGTGTAAACGTCTCTGTTTAAATATGTCAGGATTTTGTTTTCACACATGTTTCAAAAATATTTATTAGTATGAATTACTATATTGTGTATATGTATCGTTTTTCCTGTGAAACAGTTCCTCTCTGTTGCTGTATTTGTTTAATTTTTTAAATATTTTGTATGTTATAATATGTGAAGGACACATGTGATACCACAAAAGCGAAAACAAAGAGTTTGATGCAAAATAGATGCAACTGTGGGAGAGCGTGTTTTTCCATTTGATAAATTGTCACTTGTGTGTTAAATTGTCCTTTCAAAAAAAAGGGGTGTTGTTTTTGCTGTGGGAAATCAGGCTTCTAAGAATAATAATTATTATTTATGATAGCTATATTATAGTTTCTAAAATCTTTTTGCTATTCCCTTACATTATTTAAAAACTCTCATTGTTAGTGTTAAAACAAGTCGACTAACTTTGAAGGACGTAAATATTACACCGTTTGCCTTTGCAGAACATACCTAAAGTTCAAAACCAAACTTTGAGGCACTATCGAAAACTTTATGACAAGGTATTCTGTAGCATTAATAATGATAATAATTCAATTTTTTAAAAACATTTTTACAAACATCACAGTTATTGAATATTTTTGTAATTTACAATATTATTTATTAGAATAATTAATTATCATTATAATGTAAAATGGTCTATAGTAATTAACAACGACTTACAATTTTACGGTACAATTTCTCTTTTTTAGATTTTCGACGTATCCAGTATCTGAAAATAGGCGACTATTTTGACCTACACATGCATGCATATACATGGACATATATATTATATAAAACTGTATTATATTTTATGAGATAATAATATACGTTCATATTAGAGTATTAAGTACTTATATAATATAATATTTATTTATATCTATCGTATTATTGAAAGGTGAAATATATTGAAACAGTACTACGTGAGAAAAAGTTTTATTTGAGATTTGTACATGCCGATTTTGAAAATATCATGTATTTTTTTTGTCTTTCTATCAGTCAAGTAGGTATTGCAGATTTTTTCACTGATGACGTACTTATTATTATAAGTATGTATGTACAGATTGGTACAAAGTGTATTGAAATTGATGAAAATGAAACAGTTTTTTTTACAAGTATAGGTATATGAAACATGAACACATAAAACTAAAAACTGTTTTCAATTTCCTTTTTTTTACATTGAAATATTATGGAACACAAGTTATACTGCTAACTGCTAACACTATGCGTTTATAATGTGTACGTAGCAAAAAGAGAGAACATTTTGTACTTTATACTATCTACACAAGCTACATTTTTTTTTTTAAAAAAAGAAGCTAAGGTAGGAGATCCATGTATATATATATATACTAAAACGAGGAAGGGAGAGAACCAATATTTTTTATTTTTTACTAGTCAAGAAAACTAAAATAAATTACAATGTCATAGAAAAATTTATCATTCGTTGTATTATTATGCTATTGTAACTAAACTGTTATTGTGTGTGAGCGAGTACATAATTAGTCTAGAAGTAGAATATTATCGTTATCTTTTTATTATAATAATTGTATTGTTATGTGTTGTCAAAAATTTTTTTACTTGAAGTATGGAAAGTCTTTGTTACATTTATACAAATCTTGGTTACTATAAATGCTGAATGTACGAATATTTTATAGTTAATCACACAATGTATACAGATATATGTGTTTATTGAGAGGTGTATAATAATATGTCTATCTAAATATTTACAATAAGATATGGAAAAACGTATACTGCTTTATAACTAAGGCCCGTCATTCGATGCTCGAAGCTGTTTTTTGCGCTTACAGATATTCCTTGAAATACTCCTAGTGCCACCTAACTACAAGCGACCAAAGCACATTCAAATGTTAGAATAAATGTGAATGTGCTTTTGTCGCTTTTAGTTAGGTGGCGTTAGGAGTATTTCAAGGAATATCTGTAAGCGCAAAAAACAGCTTCGAGCATCGAATGACGGGCCTTATTTATAACTATGCAATATATAATGTATAAATGTGTTGCATGAATTGTGGAGAGCTTTTATTATTATTATTATTATTATTTGATAGCTATAAAATCTCATTATGATTTGAGGATTGCTATTTCATGGATTACATTTACAAAAGATGAGCCTAAAAATTATTACACTACAAAAAATTTCCTTTGTTATACTATAATATACACTTTTAGACGATTCAACATATATAAATAAAACAAATACCTGATTAATCTAATTATTTATTACTAGAGTATGTATATATACTTGAATTTACAGATTTATGGTATAATGTGAGTACAGTGGGCAAAAAGTAAAATATATTCTGCTGTATAGTTTGTGAAATTTTGATAAACAATAATAATAACAATAATAATTACAATGTTTTGGATGATTGGTTCATCATTCAGGATTTGTGCAATCAGTTTTGATACTATACATTATGATTTACGTGTTATACACATATATTGTAACTTTCATGTACAGAATGCAGATATATAATTGATAAGTAATTCACAGATTTATATATATAATGCATGTGTATACATAAAGTACGATCTTAATTACGTTCACGTAACATACGTAATATTAACAGATTACAAATATATTATAATGTTTATAATATTATTATTTCAAGAAAAAACTTCCAAATATTTATACTAATGCTAGTGAAATGTAGGAACATACACATATTATTATTATTATTAGTATTGTATTCGCAAAGTCAACATTTGTAAGTCGTGTGTAGTAGTTTTATATAAAAAAAAATTTGATTATATTTTGGATAATACTGTATAAGAAACTAAAGACAAGAGTAAAAAATAATATTTGTACAATATTATGTGTCCACAAGAAGTGTGTCCTAAACGCTTGCGTACATACTAGTTAGTAGTTTGATGTATATATGTATATTATGTAGAATGTAAGTACATGTAGTATAGAAGCAGATGAAATTTTATTACCAAATGTCAAATCAAAGTGAATAAAGTGGGCAGCGTAGCACAATCCAATCATATATATTATACTTATGTTTAGAGTACATCATAGAATACTGTATACTGTACAACTAATTATTATTAAAAGTATGATCTATAATCTAAATTAATAGGGGTATACATGAATCGTTTATGTATTTAGAAAAAAAGAAAGAAAAGAAACAAAGACTTTTTACTGTTACGAAAAAAACTAATTCTAGTTGTTTTTTTTTTACTTATGATACTTGCATATAATAAACACGTAATATATTATTATATGTATACTTATATTATGTAGCGATCATTACAACATGTTGACACTGATAATAATTAAAATTTTTATTATAACTAAATAATAAAATGAAACTGAAAATTATGAATGAAAATGAACCAATGATTCAAGAAAGAAAGGGGCAACGTTTTATTTACACACGCGCTGCAATCACCTTATTTTTACGTTTTAAAAAATGTCTCACATTGAAAATTGAAATATTTTGACATTTTTCTTTCATGATTATTTTGTAATTCGATCAAGTTTAATGTCATCTTGTGGTAATCTAGGTTTAAAAATTCTTGATAATAAAAAATATTTAAGCTTTAAAAATTTCTCTTTTACGTTGTATATTATACGTATAGGAAAATACATTGTATTAAGTATACTTTTTATATTATGGTACATGGCGTGGATTTCATTCATTGTCCTCACGTCGAAAATGATAATGAAATGCATCTATATCGACAAAACAAAAGTACTTTGATGCTGAATCGTGAATTTGAGTTTTACTATTCATACATGTAGTTGTATATAAGGACATAAAAAACAAAATATATTATATATATGTTCAATAAAAAGTCCACTCTGTATGTATACATATAATTTAGAGTGATTGAACTATGCGTCAACTGTAAATATCCATCGAAAGGGAAAAGGGTATTAAATTTTAATGATTTTCTCTCTACATCAGTTTTACTGAGATAAATAATACATTATAATAAATGTACAACATGCCTCTCTTTGTATGTGGACTACAGAATAATCACAGTATTTACTACAATAAGACAAATACAACAAATAAGGTGTAAAGATGTATTTTTTTATTGTTGCATGGATTGCATATATACAGAGAGAGAGAGAGAGAGAGAGAGATTTAATCACAATGTATTTTTTTTATTATCATGAAGTAATTTGATCAAAACGAAAGTTTGTGATGGAATCACAAATCTTTCAGTGTCAACTTAAACTTGTACGGAATATCACACCTGATGATACAGTGTTTGTGTTTTGTGTCTCTCAAATTAAATACATGAGAAAAAAGAGGTTTCGTTTGCAAATGATTTGATCAGACCATTTCATTTTGATTTGAGTTGTAAAAAACCGAAAAACGTGTTGTTGTTGTAATTTTGTGATTTGTGACATTTTACATAAAACCCCGATATTTAGAGGACTCGGGAAGTACAAAGAATACTATGTTGTGTTTATTTTTATGATTATGGTGCTTGTAATCTTTGGCGTATATTATCCTATTTTCATTACTATTGTTTCTTGTGTATCTCTGATTAGTGAAAATGCAGTGGAATTTCAAAAGGTTTCTAGTCATTAGTGCAATTTCTATTTATTCTTCTACTTACATCTCCTCGTCATCCTCACCCCATTTGTCCTTTACACCTCCTGGACAAGTTGAACGTCCCTTCTATTTGATGAATAATCAAAGAGGATCAAAAGGAGGTGGTCAAAATGAAGTGAATACGAATACATTAAAGAACAATAATAATAATAACAATCATCATAATGAGTCTGACGCTGAAATATTTATCCCAAATAATAATAATCCAATGTCAATCATGTCAATGAAATTAACCATGGCCAATTTATCCAAACTAGTACTTAACAATGAAACAAGTAATAATCTTCTTAACAACAATAGCAATAATAATAATAATAGTAGTGCAGAGTGGGAGTCATTACCCTTTCCCTTGAAATCTGGACAACAGAATAAAGGGAATAAATATAACAAGAGTGGAAACTATCCTCATTCAAATGGTCATGATTTGTACCCTTTTGATGGACCTGGACCTGGTCATGGTCATAGTCATTATCATCATCATGGAGATAAACCATTTGATTTTTACTATAAAGACTTTATCCAGTCTGTGACAGAGTCGGGTGGTTATAATCCAGCAGCAGCAGCAGCAGTGTCATTAACGGAAGGATGGAATTACAACGGTGATCCAGATGTAGAAGTTTTTAATTTGAATCAAAATAAATGGAATCAATACAGTAATGAGTATACTGGTTGGAAAAGTGGATGGAATTCTGAAAATCCTTGGTCACCACAAAAAGCACTTGAAAATTATAATATTTTTAGTCCACCTACATCAGAAGCTCAACTAGATTGGCCACCGGATTCACCTTCGGATGGTTGGGAAGGATGGGGATGGACAGGTAAATAACAAGATAAAAAGATTTCTTAAGTTCAGTATTATGGTTCTTGTGTTTAATTTGATAATTTTTTTTTATTTCCAGCTCCACCAACAATCATGTACACAACGACTCCAGAGCCAACAACGACTACAACGCCAATGCCGATGACCACTACTACTACTACGACAACTACAACGACTCCTCGACCAACCACCCGAACTACTACTACAACAAGACGTCCAACAACAACTACGACAACAAGACGTCCAACAACGACTACGACAACAAGACGTCCAACAACGACTACGACAACAAGACGTCCAACAACGACTAGATATATCGTACCCACGACAACTACCACTACTACGACTACTACTACTACACCCAGACCAACAACAAGACGCCCTAAAATGCTTACTGTACCCACAACAACGACGACGACAACTACAACCACAACTCCAGCACCCGAAATACCACCAACACCTCAAATGCTTTATTATGAAACTCCACCTCCAATAATTACAACCACAACAGAACGTCCAATTTATACAGCGCCACCTACATACGGTGTTCCATCGACGACTTTACCACCTCCAATATACACAGCACCACCCCTTTATGGACCGCCTTCGACTCCTCCACCTTCTGGAGGATATGCAATCGCAACAACGCAGCCGCCTGTATCCGGTGGATACGGCTACGATCGACCTGTAACAACAACACAAGCGCCGTCTGGTGGATATGGTTATGATCGACCTGTGACAACGGAAAGTTCTCTCTATGGTGTACCTGGTCAGACACCGGGGAAACCTCTGTCAGAATATGGCGTAGAACAGCAGTCAAATACACAAAATGCTTATGGTGTGCCTGGTCAACAAGCCGGTCAACCCCTGGATATCTATGTCTATGAGGAAATGAGACGGCATGGAAAAGAGTATTCACGTCAGTCCCCTCAAGTTGACCCAAGGAGGAAAAATCATCCAGCAATGGATCGAAGACGTTTAGATGTGGATGTTGATGATGATGTTGAGTTTATTCCATCTGTTCAAAATCGAGGTCGAGATCAAAATCAAAATCGATATCAAAATAATCGTCAATTTGAACAGTATCGAAGTAATATGAATGTTAATAGAAATTTTCAGCCCCCTCCGCATCCTCATCATAATAATAATCGTCAAAGACTTAATCGACGACCAATTTTTACAACAACTACTGAAGAACCATCATTACTATGGTCTCTATTCGGTCTGGATAAAGTTTTTTAATGTACATTTTATCTGTATATAGAGTATAGATATAGATAGATGCCAAATATACACAAATAAATAAATATAGAATATATACTAGCAATTTGTACATCCTGTGTAGGTACATTGGTTAGTTCATGTTTATAACTCATCATTTATAGCTACCATAAATAAAAGGTGCAATACAAGTCAAAAGATGTAACAGAGTTAGATGTAAGTATGTATATGTACATAATAAGGGCTAAACATTCGTTTATTTTTTTATACACATGTTCGTCTTTATTACTACTACATTTTGAGTTTTGAGTACAATAAAATTCAAATTTAATGAGTCACAAAATGTAGATATTAGATATCATTGCACCAGAAAATGATATAAACTTTTTTTTTACACCCACAAATGTTTTTTTGGGTGTGCAGTGTGCATACATTTAATGTTTGTGCAACAGGCATATAGATTATAGATATATGTATAAAATATTGACTAGAGTAAATCACACGTATACAGCACCATACAATCCATTTAATCATAACTTTTTTTTTTACGATTAACAATTTTAAGGTGGTGATGAAAAAGCCTAGACATGACAAATGCAATAATGCAATCCCATCATCCATTTACATTCATTTTAAACATTAAAGACTCTGGTGAAAACATTCTTAATATTCATCAATGCAATGGTCATATGAGCACTGTTTAGATTAGAATACTTTCCAGCTTTTAACCTTGTACTTTCCAGAAAAAATATGAAGGATATCAGTTAATAAAATATAATTTAAATTGAAATTCAAAACTAGTAAAATGATAAAGCATCTATAAGAAGATAATGTTTATGAATCTGGGAACCATTCAACATAAACATCAAGATTCCTCTCCGTTATGAACCTTTTTAAGTTTTCATTGTCTTCCCGAGTAATCTTTGGGCATCCCCAAACTCTGAGTAAGGTTAGTTCATTTTCCATCTCCAGAAGTTGGTCTAGTACTTCCGCAGTCAAACTATTGCAATCATGTAATGTCAAACGTCGTAATTTCTTCATTGGGTTGCTCTATAAGTAAAAATACATTATAATATAAAATATTAAAAATTACAAATAAAACATGATTTTTTAAAACACATATTCCTTTTTTTTTGTATCTTCGTTACTATATTAATCTCTAGTGAAACTCTCTCATTTGTTTAATTAAACTTGTATCATGACATGACTAATCCTTTCCCAACTTTTCGCAGTATCGGTAATAAGTTTTCATTTTATTGTTTACTTGTGTGAAAACATTATTGGAGTCATTGTTCCCATGTACGTATACTGTACACGCATAAAATGTAAGGAATTTTGAAACTTTCCAATCATGTGTATCACACACAATTTGTAACTTGAAATTTCTACAATAAAGTTCTCTATGGAGAAAGTTCTTTTGTATGTACGTGCAGATATGTGTATAGGAAAATACATAATACATAGATGAATAGATACCAAGAGAATTTAGCCTGCGTTGAAAATTAAACTAATAAAAGATGAAAGGAAATCGGCAACTGGCAAAACACACTACAAACTATATCATGAAGCCAAATGTAATTATAGGTATACATCATACATTACACAGCATTAATAATGCAACAAAGTATTTTCAGCTTTTGCCTTTCACCTTTCACCTCTAAACGCTAAACTCTCCAACCCTATTTTAAGAAAACAAAGTATATCTGGGCGTAAATTCCGTCTAGGTAACGGGTTCTAATGATTCACGAGTATTTCCTACAACTTAGGAACAAGGAAGCATATGTAAAAATACTCGGTTTTCACACACAGACTTGAGACTTGAGTCCACGGTTACTTATTCAAAGACCAAATGTCATATTATGCAGAGAGACGGAGAAAGGTGAGAAAATGGAGAGCTTCATGCTTTCCCCTCAAAATACAGTGTACAATATACAGTATACAAACTAAAATTTTGACTGTTATGATCTCCATGGTCATGATGCTTTTTGATTGGATTCTTCCACATGAAACATGTTACCATGATGCTGAATGCTGAAAGGAGAAATGAAAAGGAATAAGAGTACGAGAGGAAAGTCCTGGTTGGATCACACAATCATGAAGTATACAGTATACAGGGAAGCAAACACACGTAAGAGAGAGAGAAAGAGAAAGTTTGATTGTTGTTTGTTATCGAGGGGTTTGAGAGCGTATGAAAATTTATCGAAGAATTGGTACACATGAAAGAATCTATGATCCTCACAAGTGCAATGTGTAGGGTTTGTGTATATGAGGCTGTATATTTAAATTCATACAAATTACGTAGCATATGCTTGTGAACAAATTGTACAATGTACATGACATGTAATCTTGATAAAAGGAAAATCGTCCATAGAAACACATATTACACACTCTTTGAACACTTTTGAAGTTTCAAGTTTTTGGACGATGGGGGCTAATGCATCTCCAAGTATTCTTCAAAGCACTTATATATTCACTTGGTAACGTCAGATTCACATTCACATTCGTATTCGTATTCGTATTGGTATTCATATTCATGTTCATACTCAAAATTTTTTAAAGTGCTCAGAATTTGGATATTTCATGGAAACATATCAATTCATGTGCTGGTATTCCAAACTCCAAGTTCCAAACTCCTAAAATCAAGAGTCGGAAAACTCAAACATTGATGGTGTATTTGTACTGTTTCCTTCAATCACGTCAAGAGATGAGAAAGAGGAAGAGTTAATAGAAATTTTTGAAGTAGATCACCTCAAGTTGAAAATGGAAAAGCCTTTAACGTATCAATATTTTGATGCACATGTTCAATGTTCACTCATTCTCACGTCTCATTTTATAATATTATAATATATAGATGTATATGTACTATGGACTGTCGGCTTTCATGATTTGTACACGGCAGCAAGGACTACCGACAAAACCTTTTTCCAGGTCGAAAAAATCTGCTGGTATTCTATATTTTATACATTCCCTTTCCCACCATCTTCCGACTTTACAAGACATATGTTTAATATTATGTAATTGTTGGAAAAGATTTATGATGGCTAGCAGGAAAAACGTATTTTTTGAGCAATGTGTACCGCGACATAAAAAAGTACTAACTTGTAAGACTTTACCCAGAAATAGAAAGTAAGTAAACAAATTTTGAATGATACTAATATTTTTCGGTTTCAACATCTTGTGGTTTTTCTTAGTAACATTATTCCATAGTTTTAAGCACTCATTGTACATTGTATGATGTGTGATAAGTTTGCCTCACCTTCCAGATTGTGCTCAGGTTATCCAAATTAAACCCCTCACACTGTTTCACCAAAAGATTTCTAATAGCTTGACACGAGTGAAGTACTTGAAGAAGAGTATTTGCCGATGTGAATTCAGTTCGATGATCAAACCATAGTTCGAGAGCAAATAGACAATTGAAAAGCCCAGCGATTGGAGTCTGTCCATTTGTCTCATACTCTCCAATATTACACAACGCCATTTTTCGAAGACGTGGACAAGTTACACCGAGATCTGCAAAGTTTCACAGAAAAAAATGTACCAGGCTAAAAATTAAAGAAAAACTTCAAAGGTTTTTTAACATTTTAGTTAACTCTTTTACTTACTTAAAAGATTGACTGATAAAAATTTGTTGAGTATCAAATTCTCCAAATTAGGACCACAAATTTGAAGGAAAGGAATAACCCCTTCATCAAAGTCTATCGTTCTCCCTTCATTATTAAGTATGGTAATTGAACGGAGGTTCTCAAATTGCATAAACTTGTACAATGTCTCATTCCCAATCCATGGATTCATTAAGGATAATACCTTGAAAAAACAAGAAGACATGCACAAATTAGAGGCAAGGATAAATTATGTTTTTTTTTTTTAAATTTTGTCATTGTCATTGTCATTTAAATTTCACAATAATAATTATTATTCCCCACGATAAAAATCTACATGAAAGCTTTTACTTGCTAAAATAATATAATAATATACATACCTCTACATTTGGACAACATAAAACTGCAGCATCGATACTATCTGGTCGAATACACGGAGCTATTGAGTAGAGTGATCGAAGTTTCAGACATCTTTCCGTCACTCCTAATACACTTTGAGGATCCAAATGTTCAAAAACCTGTCAGTTTTATGAAATAGAAAAATAATACTTTTTAATATTTTTAATTTTTTATACATCCAAATATTATTGCGCATTTTAGATAGATTGATTATTGAGAAAATAATGTATAAAAATGCAGAGATTAATCCAGATGTATGGAAAAAACCCCTTAAATGAAGTATGTACTGGAAACAGGAATGTGTCTTTTAGTTGTTCATCTCACTTATCAATTTTTGCATTACTTGATTTTGATATTTTATAGAGTATTATTTCAAGTTTTATGGTATATTAAAAACAAATGTTGGGAAGAAAGATGAATAAAAAATGCAAAGTACATGCATAATATGTATACATGAGGATAAACTCAAGCGCTTAAGGACAGGAGAATGATGAAGTGGTGTGTGATAGACAGATGCAGTGAGAATACTTTAATTGTTAATCTGGAATCTAGAGTTTTAGTGGTGAGAATAGGTAGACAGTATTAGACAGCACCAGATATAGAAGACAGGGAAAAGAGACATAGTGAAAGAGGATGAAGAATGAGGATGATTTGGTTAAAAAGATTTCATGCTACAGAGTACACACACTCCACACACACACACACACACACTCTCTCTCTTATACACACATTTTCAAAGTTAGTGCTGGAACGAAAGCTGAAATATACAAGAGAAAACAGGCGAAAGAGAATGAGTGAGTGGTGAGTGAACGAAGGAAATTAATGGTTCCTCATTTTAGCTTCAACCTGCCAGGCAGTGTCTCTCTCACATGTTTCCCCCACCATGTATACATTCTACATTCTACATTCTAGGTTTCTAGATTCTAGATTCTAGACGGATTCTACACATGTAAATCACCAAATCATCATTTAGCTTGGGACTGAGGCGTGTGAAGTGAATAATTAAAAGGACCCCATGTACACTCTCTTTTACAGATGCCAGCCAGCCAGCCAAGTAACCAACAAGCATACGACTGACGATGGCAAGGCAACGGCAACGGCAACGGAGAAAGTTTTAATTGACTCCAGTCAACCTCCAAACATAGACAGAAACAGCGATACAGCGAGACGTTCTCACTTTCTCATTCTCCATCCCTCCCGTCAACAACTTTGGCTCAAACTCCATGATAAAGAATAAAGTATACATCGACATGTATACACATAAACAACGGATTCATTCTAAAAACGGAAATTTTAAAACAACTCTCTTTTCATTATATGATTGTCTATGTTATATCCTTTATCCTTTTCAGTTTTCAGTCTCATTTTGACAAACATGACGTGCACCCAATATTTAATCCAAATCCAAGTCCAAATCCAAAGGCTTCTTTTCATCTTCAATCTCGACGGTATAGTGCAAATTCGAAGGCCTTGCTTTGCTCCAATACTTTCCACAAATTTTCAACAGGGACTCTGAGTTTTGTTAGCTTCATTTAATGTACACAATGTGCGTGTAAATGTAGGAGGAAAGATGTAAATGAATAAAACGTAATAGTAAAAAAGTAAAAGAATTGGTATTAATAAACAAAAAAATCGAAGCAGGTGTTGACTACAATAAAACGAAAGATATATATATACATTTTACATTGTACACTGTACAAAACTCATGGTTCGTTTATGTGCATATTAGGTGTTCACTGTTCGCCGTTGTGCTGAAAAAGAAAACAAATCTGTCATTGGAACGAAACCTGAAATCAAGCCAAAGTAAACAAAACCAAAGGGCTTGTGGAGAAACAATTGACAACATAATATGCATAGTAAGGTCAATACGAGTGAAAAGAGGTGAAAATGAAGATGGGACAGAAGAGAAAGGACGAAGGTAGAACAAGATGCTGACAACAACAAGAGAAATTAAACTACCACACTACCACATAGTCATCGCTTAAATATTCTACGTACATACTTTGATACATATAGATACATCTAACGGAAAAAAGAGATGGAAAAGCTTGTCCACATGAATACAAAAGTTTCTAGACTCAAAGATATTGAGCACAAAGACTTGTTTTTTTTTACAAATAGAAAGTAGTGGACGACTTTTTCTATCTATCCACCATCCTCCATCCACCATTCGTCCTTTCTTCATTTATAGGACATGTAAAATAAAACATGAATTGTTCACTGAAGAAGGTATACAGTATACACGGTACACTAAAGAAGACCACTAAAAGTGTAATATCGAGAATTCATTCTCCAGTCTCCAGAGCTAAACAGACAACCAAACGAGGTCCAAGGTACATATGAAATGAGGAAATCCAACGACAACCATCCACCGTGTTATTAGCAGCTTTTTTTCTTCCCTTTCTCCATTTTCTACGTGCTACGTGTACACTGTACAACTATATAATATGCAACCAAATATAGACAAACAACAAACAGGTACTTTTATTTCCCGTCTTTCTCTTCCTCTTGGGATTTTTTATGGTTGAAGAGATGTTCTAAATGTACACATACATATTTCTAGCCATATTGGCTCATAAAATGGAACTATGAAGAGAGAAAGAGAGAAAGAGAGTCTTTAAAGTATACCCGCAGTGCTTGTTACTTGTTACCTTTGGAAAACCTGAACGTGAAAACGTGAAAAACTGAAACCTGAAAATCTCTCCTCTTCCAAATTCCAAATTCTGGATAACGAAATAACCAAATAAAACCAATGTATACGTAGTGTATTATACAAGCTAAATACGTGCATATACAACATGCACCATACACATCCACGTGTACATTCCTGGAAACTGAAAATGCATCAGCTTATTCAGCATGTACAATGTACAGATATATGTGTCTTTAGGTAAATAGTAAATAAGTATAACATCTAACTGTAATATGCAAGAGCAGAAGATGAAAAAGAAAAAAATTCGACATTAGTTCAAGACCCTACGGAATAATTCCTCAGTTTACCTCAACACAATTTCCACATTACACCACACCGCATATTTTGAAACCCTCATTTCTCCCTTCTTTCCTTTTTGTAAATAGTAAATAGACGGATATATGCATCTGAATTCTGTATTCTGTATTCTGTATATTGGACGGTAAAAATTGATAATTTCCAGTCTGTTTCTTCCCTCCAAAGTTCTCACACCGCTTTTCTTACTTTTGACTATCATTACTGTACCTTTCTCCTTTCTTCTTTCTCCTCTCCGAATCTTAGGCTTAGTCTCACTTGGATTCTTCTCTATTTGCACTTTACACACAATGGCCTTTTTTCTTGTCTTGAAGACTTTATTGCTGTGCCTTCACAAATTTCACCTACCTCTGCTATTTCGTAGATATTTTCTGGAAATTTGAAATTCCAAGTCTTTGCAAGCAACTGAGCTGGCTAGTGGCTAGACATTTTACATTCGCATTTCCTTGAGGCAATTAGCAAGAAATAAAAGCAAGTACAAAATCTTGTTCTGTTATATATACTTTATACTCTATATTCATAAACTCACAATTCCCAATTACACATTTACACACCTTCTCACTAGTTATTACTTCAATACGTTTTAAATTCGGGAAAAAAAACGCCAAAAATATATATGATAATGTAAAGTACAAAGATTTGAACTAAAAAGATTCTGGGAAAAATTCTATTCCGGGCTCTGCAAATCTACATTCAACATTATTGATTGGATGTGCTTGCATAACCAAGTGAGCAATGCACGATGAACATATCATATTATATAGTTTACACATGCAGTGTCTGCTCCCTGCTCCTGCCTCAGAACCTTATTTATATAATCTAGAGTAAAAGTATTTAGTATTAAGAATGAGCTTATCGTAATTGGTTTAGAGCTGAAACATACAAAAAAGGCGGATTTTTTGCAGTGTGCATGAAAACTAATAATCAAAATATTGAAGATTGGAGAGTCTGAAGAAAAATTGATTACAAAATCAATCGTTGTCTCTCCCAATGTTTTTTATAATACAAAACAAAATGTACAATGTACAATGTACATTCTATCCGTTGCCTTTGGATCTAAAACTTCTTGATGAAAATGAAAATATTCTTTGCGTCAGACGATGTTTATTTGACTATCGTATATGTACTGTGTAAGATCATATTATTTTTGGGTATGCTGAGGTTTGAGACATACGTTTTTCGGCGCGGTGCAGATTGTAGATGGATTCAGTTTACACGTGTGTAACAGGCTGGATTTCAACAAGGGTTTAATATTTTTAGACTACTTTATTCTCTATTTTTTTATTAAAACCTATCATCTCTCATCAAAACTATTGATTACATCTTGCAGATCAAATTGCAAATAATGAAAACTAAAAATCGATAAAACTAGATTTTTCTTCGATATTCTTTTTTAATTTAAGATTTCTGGGTAACAAAAAGGCTGAACACTATAAAAAGAAAGCAGGGTTCAGGAAAAGGGTGAAAGTATATTTTATATGTTCTACACTCTGAAGAAGAATGAAGAAAATCATTGTATTGCATATTAGTATTATGTCTACGGTATTAAAATGGAACACTAACCTGAAATATTTTATCAAAATCAAAGTCGACGATTTCAGGGAAATTTCTAAGAACACAAAGGGCTCCGACATAGGAAATCCGGGTTTCTGTTACTACTAACCGCTGTAGTTTTGAGCATCGTTTGATTCCATCCAGGGCAGCCTCTTGGTCTATTTCATCTTTGGAATTATTTCCAGCCAGTAGAAAAATTCCATCATCCGACACCATAGTGGCTGTTAAATTTAGGTCTCTTATATTTGGACAGTGATCTCCAATGGCTTCCAAAACCTTTTGTTTTAAAATGACGTTTTTTAGATACTTTTAATTTTTGATAAAAAGTAAAAGCTACACACAAAGAAAGTACATAGAGAAATTACAATGTACTCTGTTTGAAAAATCTTACCTGATCAGTAGCACAAGTCATTTGTAGATTGAGAGAGACGATTGAACTTAAGTAGGAAACGACTGACTTTAATTGTTTGGGTTCGATGTGACGTAAATACGAGAGATTTAGACTCCTCAATTTCTGAAATAAGACACATAAAAAAACAGCGCATGAGACAGTTTACTTGAAAATAAATAAGAACAAATGTGCAAACACACAATTTTCACACATAAAGCATTTTGATACTTTAAAATTTTGAAAACAGTTGAGAACTCCATCAAAGTAAAATTTACAAGTGTACTTGAAACTTCACGAGCGGAAACTTTATAACCTCATATACTCCAAATATTGAGTTTTATCTCTTTCAATAACACAAATATGAGACGGTACTTTCCCAATATTGAAAACCTACTTTACTTTTGCTCTGTTTGATACGGAGATGGCCAATACTCTGCCTCGTTGCAGTAAGTGAAAGTAACAGCGGTAAATCGAATCAATCTAGAATGTATAGCCTCTAGACTCTAGACAACAAGGGGAAGCAAATGTAAACTTTGAATACACATTAGCTTGACATCTTTCTGTCTAGAATTCAAATATGTACACAATCAAGTATGTACAAATACAAGTATTTCAAGTACAAGTCTCTAGGTAAAATTGTCTGGATGGGATGAGTGAGATTGCAAATGGAAGATTGGAGAACAGAGATGGGAGAAAATCGATTCGAGTGCACACTTGTTCTCCATTTTTATTTTCTGGTTCTATTTTCCAGAACATATGAAAAATTCTGCCTGCTTCCGTTCCACTTTTCATATATTACTGTTAGCTTTAAACATTTGTCAACCTTGATCGCAACTATAATATAATTGAGTTGAATGCTTTAAAAACTACTAAGAGGGACGTAAAAGCAATAAGCAGTTTTTTTAATCTAGTAGAAACCTGTTGAATAGATTTTTACTCCCGTTTTGTGAAAAGTCTTGTCAGTTGTAATGTTTCAAAAGTTGTTTGTGCTATTTATAATAAAGGCTTTGCAGTTGATTGTAGGTGATTTCTTGCTGTTACTTTGAGGAAAACTCGTTTTGGTACACTAAAACAAAAAATAAGTGAGAGTGTGAAAGTTGAAATTTTTCTTTGAAAATGTAAACATATTATGTACATAATATGTACATGTATGCTTAACCGATTTACTTTTCCCTTTTTGGTGCAAATGCTAATAGTGCATGAGAAAGTCAAGTCAAGGAAAACTCAATCAATTACATTTTAATTTTGGCATATATATATTGTGTATTCAGATTTTTGTGGGCCATTTTATCAAAGGTATAAACTGTTTACTACATCAAGGAAAGCCCATGCAAGTTCAAGCGGCAAGAAGTACGGTGTGTGGCGTGTGGCATACGGCATATGGTCCATAAATCGATATTCATACTGCATCAAGCATCTGGAGGAAGAAACTGTTGTGAAAAATCCAATTAATTGGCATGTTAATTAAATTGCGTTTGAGAGGGACTGGAACCGTTTGAACTTGTACCCAAATGCCAAATATCAATTCAATGTCGCGTCTGAGCAGTCAAAGTGATTTGACTTTGTACTTTGTACACACCACACACATAATATCCTGTGTGACTATTATTATTATTATTATTATTATTCACGTAGAACACGGAGGGTGACTTTTCTGATGCCGATGTCAAGCAGTCGATTTCAAATTGAAAATTGAAGGGCATTGTACATTCTAAATTCTAAATTCTACAGCGTACAGAGTATAAATTTAACAAACTTTCACCTCCCAACTTTGATGATTAATTGGCAGAGAAAGTGAAGTCTCCTCATGAGTCACGAGTCATGAAGCATGGTTCACGCTAATAAGCATGTAAATCATGTACATCAACCAATTTTGACGTGTATCGTGTAATCAACAATCATACGGAGTGCAGAATCCTGAATTATACATCATAATTAAAACGGCTTAAAATAAAAATAGCATACAAAACAATATAAAAAACATGTATGCAGTATAATTTACAAGTTATCTTTTGCTATGAGCATCTTTTCCCCTTACTTTAAATTTTGAATCATAATGACATCTAAGAAGTAAAGGATAAAGTGTAGATGGACGGATCCATGTACTCAAAAATGAAATATAAATGTACAGTGTACAGTGTATAGTCTATAGTTCAAAATGAAACGATTGAAATTTTCTAATTTTCTAATTTTCTGCTTCACTGATCAGTAATAAGTTTCAAATTTTGGAAATTTGGAAAAGTAAACAAAAATCAAAAGAAAAGAGAAAAAGTAAGGACAAAGAAAAAAGGTAAAAGACGAACATCGACTTTCTATTTTTTTACCAACTTTCTCATCTTTATTCTTTATTAGAGAGTACGGAGTACGATTAATAAGGAAGAAAACTAGATACTGTTAGATACTAGATTTTAGATTCTGGATACACTCGGAAGAGGGGAAAAGGGGAAAATAAGACAAGTAAAGAAAGTAATACTATCCACTATCTACAAATACATACTCGTTGACTCGTTGGGAGTGAAACGTGCTTACCTTGCATCTTTGAAGAAACATCAGTCCGTACAGAACTTCTCCTCTGCCGAAACTCAAATTGAGAGTTTGAAGTTGTTCTCTTATCAACAGATGAAGAAACTTTCTTGTTAGTGCCCGTCTTTCTCCGATAGTCTCCAACATGTCCTCCAAGAGCGAGGAAGCTGCACACATGTACACGGAAACAAAATAGAAAATAGTAGCTCATTATTATTATAAACTTTGAATCCTCACAAATACACAGACTTTGTACTCTGTACTTTGTACAAAACTTGTATCTATCGTATCGTATCTAATATCTACCCACTTTGTACATTATATTTAGACTTTAGATTTCAAAACAAAATTCTGATCAGGCCTAATAATGAATATATAATATATATTGTTAATTTAAACTTGTGGTATCTAAAATGGATAGAAACGTCAAATATATAGAGCATATTTATTTTATTCATCATTCATATGCCATACTTTGGCTTCAACGACATTGTAAAAAGCTGAAAAATTCGAATGGCTTTGAAACTTGGAATATTTAAATTCAAATACGTTCTAAATTACATGAGACGACCTTTCAAATTCAAAATAACTGCTTGTTCCCAATATTCAAAAATCAATATAAAACACCAATACATCATGATTCAAGATTCTCACTACGTAAAAAAAAGTACTTTGGTAATAATAAAATGCTCCTGATTTAATGTCAAGCTTTGTGATGCCCATTTGAAGCGTAAAACAATGCTAGGAATTTTCCAGTCATTTGTCATTTCCACATTATTTGTAGGACACACAATTTAGAATTTTCTCTTTTGTACTATGCCTTTTCCTCGTTGATGCTTGATCTTTGAATCTTTGATAGATACCAATTTTCTCACTGAATTGCTTCTTCACTAGCTACTAGTGACTAGTTGTAATAGTCACCATGGATTGAGGATTTAGCAAATGCTCTCGTAATCGTAACCGAGTAATGCTCATGTACAATGTACATTGTACAATGTGCATGGAGCATGTACTAGTACTAGCATACATAGTTTATGACATGATCAAGTAGTGACTCGACTCTAGACTATCGTAGATAGAGATAATACTAATAGTACTAAATGCTAAATGTTACGTGGACTTGGATATTCCTCGGGATTTGTATACTTGGAGGTTGAAGATTGAAGATCACAAGGAGTAGGAAAGAAGGAGGAAGTAAATGTAAAAGTGAAAGGGTTTTTATTATTTCCTCTTCTCTCATCCTTTCCCTATAGCTTTTCGTCTCTGTCCTCCCTTTCTCTCTCTAGGTTATATTATGACACGACCGCTGGGAGTTGAAATGGTTAGAAAAGAAAGAAAGAAAGAAGAGGAAAAACCAGCCATGGTACCCATTAAAAATCTCCAATCCCCGTGCAAGATTCAAGATCTCAAGTGCAAGTGTGTACTGGAGCTAACTGCTCCAAAGGAGAGAGGAGAGAGAAAGAGTACTGTTAATAGCAATAGCAAGTCATTCACCTATGTACACCCGTAGACCTCGAGCTTGAAGAGTGAAGAATAAAGAGTGAAGACTGAAGAGTATCTTCATAGAAGATTACAATTTTTATTCTTTACAAAAAGCATCCGATCGACCAACCGACTGATTGTGAATGAACGATGGATCAGTGATCAGAAATGGGCTAAAAATCCTTTACCTTTTCCCATTTTCCATTCTCCGTCTCCTCAAATCCGATAAGGGTTATTCTTTCTTTCCCTACATTTTCCTCCTCTTCTCCCTTATTCTTTTTCTGTAGGTGGTTCTTTTGTAGACTGAATGAGAGGAGCGGAAGGGAAAGAAGAAAATGAAGTCGGCACTTTGTACAACGTACAACGTACATGCTCAATCTATAGGTCTAGGTATATCTCTTTCTATTTGTCATCCTTTCCTTTCTCTATAAAGTATAAAGTATAGAGTGTAGGCAGATTTTCCATGATTCTTTGGTCGTTTTGCTATGAGATATAGTGATTGGACTTCATTTTCATTGAAATCTGCTCATTCTCATCCATCGCCATACTTTATGAGCTTAGAAAAGACTCGTTGCTCTCGTATCTAGACTAAGTATCAAAGTCTGCTTTTTCAACGGTGGATAATACCTAAACGAAAGAAAGAAAGAAAGAAAGCTAAGCAGAGTAAAGCAGAGAAGGGGAAAAGAAAAGAAATCGTCCATTGACTACTGAATACCACAGCTCAAAAGATACTATTGTGATGAGGCTGCGACTGGAAAGGATAAAGGATAAAGATGAGAACTAGGAACTATAGGAACAGAACGAGAAGTAGAAAAGAGAAAAATCATAAGAGTCAAACTCATTGGAGCTGGAAACTGGAAACTGGATGACAAGAGGAAAAAAGATCAAGTTGGAGAAGGAAAAATTGGATCGGTCGTTTGATCGAAGATCTCAGTTCGGATCTATGTACGAAATAAGGATAATATGTACAAAATATAATACATAAGATGGAGGAATAAAATGAGAATAAAGTATCTCCACGAGACACCTTTGCCACTTTTATGAAGAGCAACCTTATACCTTTTTCTTTATTCTTTCTCGAGCAGTTAAATGTTGGAAAGCTCCTATATTAAAGCTATAGTATTGCTTGGAATTTTTCTCCATATTAAGGATAAAATTCCTCTAAAATCTAAACTGTACATTGTACATGTTACTCTTCTTTTTTGAGCTATTTTGTACAAAAAAAAAGGAAAAAAGTACAAGGGAAAATTTCCGGCATGAGTACCCCTTTGAAGCAATCACTCCCTGTTTGTTTGTTTTAATAGAGTTTATTTTCTAGTAATAGACATTCATCATCGTAAGTTGGGTCGTAAAAGATCACAGTAATTTTTCAAATTACTTTTACGTGATCAATTTCTCAATCTACGCTGTCGTTGTCTCAGCTCAGTTCTCTTTCTTTTCCTTTTTCTTCTCACACAGCGAATAACAGCGAGATAGAGCATTAACGTCAACGTTTTTCAAATGTAGGTACGATGATGATGGCTGCAAGAAAAACTTGTAGACAGCAGCACTAGGCTAGTTACTCCCAATTCTTTGTTCACAAGAAAATCTTTGCTAAAGGTTTGATGTTTTATAGTCTAGCATCTAGAATTGAATCGCTTATATTGAGTATTGAGTTCTGAGTTCCAAGTGCTTAAATGTACAACATACGAGCACATTGCAAAATTAAATGGCATGTATCTATATGACAAAAGTTTAATGAAACTATCAAAACTAAACATGGAAAATATTTATAAAATTTTGACAATGAAGTGTTGAAATGATTAAAGGTGTCTGCACAAGAATAAAGTAGGAATCAATCAAGATTACTATTCTCTATTTTGAGACTTTAACCTTCAATTTCTATCCTTTATATTATGGCATACGGCATACGGCGTAACCAATGCAATGATAAAAGCAATCAATTTTTCTCCTAGTAGTTTTTGTAGAGTTAATTATACTGCCAAAAATATTTCCAGCCTAATTATTGTCCAGCTCATAAATCGTGAAAATTTCAACAGTTTATGACCATAATTGATCATTGGTAGCTGTTACTGTGCTGATGAAAACGCACCTTGGAAATTATTGTGTCATCTTGAATTCAATAGTTTTATACTTTGCTGTACTTGGATTGCCTTCGTAAGTCGTAAAGGTCATAAGTCATAATAATATCATACCGGACGTTTTAATTTTGATCCATAGAAAATTGGTGAGCACAAAACAAAATTAGATGAATTTCAAAATGGTGTCAACAGTTACAAACATCTAATAGATATAATATATAATAGATGAGATACCTACACTTATTCTTGTTTCTGTAATTCTCATTTGTAGTTCTTTAATCTTCAACACTACAGCTTTATAATATCCATATACATGCACACGTTGCACACGAAGTTGGACTTTCGGCTCCTTAAAAGGAATAAGGAGTAGACTAGGTGCTCCAGTCAAATTCATAAGGAGAATATAAAAAGTAATTTTATACACCGTCTTTTGTACAGTGTACAGCGCACAGGTAATTGGATACAAGACGGTTTTTGTATTTGTGTGCTCCGCCATATTGTATAGGAATCATGCATCTTCTTTTCATAATGCATAATACGTGCATTATCCACAACATAATACACACAATACAATACACAACCAACCGTAAATTTTTAATAGAAATTTTCATTTTTTAATCTTGTTGATCGATTCCCCTTCAAAAAGAAATTTCAAAGTAAATTCCTTTATTATATTTCTATTTTTTTATTCTTGTGTATTGTGTCTCAAAACGATCATGTCTCATATAAATTTTTTTATGTAACTGTAACTCTATCTTTACTTGTACAACAATAAGGAGTATATTACATACAGAGGATCATGGATTTTTAAATGTGTTTAAAAATGTCTATTCTCGAACAAGAACAAACTTGACTGTTATTGCACGATGTCATGTCAAAGAATCTCAATATCCAATCCCAATCTATTCAGTGTCAGTTCAATGTTTTCAATGTCAATGAGGAACTGTATTAGAAATGCCAATTTGCTGTTACGGTATTTTTGTATTTTGCTAGACAAAAATTCTAAATTGTATTATGTATTTTATGTGCAGTTATTATTATTATTATTATTATTGTGATTATGTAATGACTGTTATGTCTGATGTATAATTTAGTGTTACCAGTTACCAACAAAGAGTTTAAAATTTTCAGTTTTCAGTATATCCATTTTACATGTTCAAGTTTGTTTTTGTGCTGCCCTCATGAAGTTGAATTTTGATCTTTTTAGTTCTGTACATTTTTGATCCCTTTTGTGCCTTGTGCCTGAATTTATAATAATTCTGTGACTAACTTGAAATCTTGGGATATTGAATTTTGCAAAGCAATAATCGAGAATTCAAAGATAATTGGCCTTGTGTATACCACACAGTTGAAAGTATATGTACGATATTATAAATTATAATAATATAACTGTTATTTAATAGCATATGAAAGGAAATTGCTATTTAAAACTTTACCTAAAATTAACGTTGATGTAATCTAAATTTAAATATGAGATGATGCAATTTCAAGTAGTGGGCGTAATGAATGAGAATAGAGAGACAATTATTATTCTTATTATTCTTATTATTATTACATACGTCTGCTTCTCATTTATTTATTCACTATACTCATTTCAAATTTCTCCAAGTAAAATTATATACTGTACAAAATATAATATAAACAAGTTCAAGTCTAAGCCGTCTTGAGTCTACAGTCTTTACCTTGGCGAAACGTTCACATTTGAGTATGCTAATTGGAAAAAATCTTGGAGGTACTTGAACCCTGTCTCTCCCATTCTCTCTTCCATCATTGTAATTTCCATGTGTATTCTGTATAATATGTGTGTAGTGCACATTGCATGTATGATGTATTTAGTATTTACATGTAGAAGCAACGTGCGAATTTTTCAGAGTTGTAGGTTCTGGATTCTGTATGCTGGATTCTGATGGAGCCTTGAAAATTTGAACTAAAACGTTTTGCTATATACGCACATTTTTTTCACAGAATAAACTGCTTGAGTCTTTTTGAGTCATTATTAAATAAACTGTATAAACTTAAATAGCAACTCATTAAACCTTACGACTGTAAACTGTAATGCTGCTCGGATATTTACTCAAAGAATAATAATAATAATACGTAGAAAATTCTACTTTATATGAACCTTGGAAAAGTCTTTTAAAGGAGTAAGTAGTTAGATAAAATTCTTCAAAAATTGTCATTTGGTTTACACAAAAGTTGCAAATTTTATCTTGAATATTACATCAAATGTCTATATTTATAATGATAAGAAATAAAAGAATGATGTTAATTAAAAGTTTCCAGGAATTTTTAAATTTGTCTACAAAAAATAGAGGAGAAAAATTGCACATTTGAAAAGCTATTAAAGCAAACTTTTCAAAGATTAGCATCTAGAATCTGGAATCTGCACTTTAACTTGAACTTTTTAAAGTTCTTCAACCACTCCAAAATCCACCAGAGTACATTACAACTTATAATAATGATAATAATAATAACTATAGGTTCAACTATGTGTGTGGACGAAAATATTAAGTAGACAGTAAATAATATGGAGTGTACATACATTTCTGCATACATGCATTATGCATTCATTATCCTGCTCAAACCTCATAGACTTTATCTTTCATTTCTTTAAAATCTAGAATCCAGCATCTAGAATACTTATATTATCTGTATTATCTTTACCCATATCCATGATTTTACATGCACGACTGCGAATGTGACTGCAAAAGTCAGTGCCAAAATGAATCTATGTGCACTGCACACGCATCTTTTCTTTTGTAGTATGTAGTATGTACAATGGACATGGTAAACAAGAAGATGTTCAAAATGTGGGGAAAAAGTCAAGAACAAAAAAAGAGTATTATAAAATAAAATAATCATGACAGAAAGAACATCAGTGTTAGTATTATGGATGCAAAAAGCACGAGATGAAAGATGAACTAGAGAGAATAGAGAAGAAAAGTAGGAGGAGGAGGAGAAGAAGAAGAAGAAATAAAGAATGAGAATGAGCGAACGAGAGGAGAGGAATGAATGTTTTTTGAGATTGTAAGGTTCCATGTCCTCTTTGCTGTTTGCTGTTTGTATCCATAAAAAGGTTAATACTGACGACCAGATAGGAGGGAAACAAAAGCAAAAAGACAAAGAAGAAGATGATGAAGAAGAAGAAACAAGAGGATAGTGATGGCGTGGTAGTTGTACTTGTAGTTGTAGTGTGGTTATGGTGATGGTGGTAGTGGTGGTGAAGCACCTTGAGCAATAAAAATAAAAAAGAAACCCAAAAACCTCTGCAGTTCTGTATTCTACATGTTATGCTCTTTACATTTCGTTTTGTCAGACTCAAGACTCAAGACTCAAAACACAGCAGCAGAGAAAAGAACACAGAACGTTGAACGCAGATTTTCTCATTCTGGTGATATTAACTATGTAATTTTCTACGTACATATTACATATTACACACTACATGTCCATGTAACTTGTAAGTACTAAATGTGTGTGTAGCTTTTTATATCGGATTATATAAGACCATAGAACATGGTACATATACATATGTAATCAGTATTACTATAAAAGTAGTATAAAGTGTATAAACGCTTCAAATTCTGATGCAAATTGCCGAGGATTACATCAATATACAATATACACTACTCACAGTGTATGTGTATGTGTTTGTGTATATATATGTAAAATGATATGGAGTAAATTGCCTCGAGGTAAAAAAATCCTACAAAAAAGTTTTAACATTTTTGCACCAGCGATCACCACGACTATAAAATACGTACATGTATAATGTATATCGTATATCCATCCAGGCAACAATACTGAATACTGGCAGGTATGAGTACATGAGTAGGGACCAGAAAATAGAGACGAGACAATGACTTTCCCTTTCATTTTGTCTTCTGCATTCTAACATCCTAGCATTTTGCTAGATAGTTTTGCACTGTGTATACGAATATTATTCAGCCATTCTTCTTACCTCTCTGCTCACTCAGTCTCCTCACTCCTCTTTCTATACCTCTTCTTACTTACTTCTTATAATATGATGTGTATCTCTTATATTTTATATTTTATATACCATATACCATACCAAGTTCAAGGTAGTCGTTTCAAATTCAAACGTGTCGTTGCCCTCTATCATTCTCATCGCATGTACATTGGTAGTATTACCTAATATGTACAATGTACATGTTGTACATATTCTCCTTTATATTCGCATCATATTATAATTTTCATCGGATACTGTAAAAATCCGTGTACATATGTATGTAATATGTAGCATCTCATAATTTGTTCTTCATTCTCCCTCTGAGTTAGATACTTCGTCCATTCCTCCGTTTTTTGCTTGTTTCTTATGGTTATTGTATATTTATGTATGTATGTATAACGTATACATGTATTTATGTATGATGGAACCTGTGGATCTATTCTGCTCAAGAATGTTAGTTGATGAACAGATATAAATGAACATATCACTGCTATTATTATTATTATGTGTGTGTGTGTGTGTGTGTGTGTGTAGTACACATAAAACTCTAGGAAGATTTTATTTCTCGAAAGAAAAAAGAAAATAAAAACCAAGAACGAATTTGAGATCCAAAATGATGATGATGATGATGTTCAACATGAATGGATTATGCGTCTAAGTATTATGTATACTCTATATTATTAGTATTATTTATTATGCATGTTATATATACTTATATAAAATACACAGTGATTGCCATCCTCTCGATTCTTGATAATTTTGCAAGTGTACAATATATATAATAAATAATATAGTTCTTTCTTCCATTTCTTGGTTCTATTCTATTCAAAGTCTGACATGGATAAAAAAGATTCGTGTGGAGTGTTGACTGCAAAAGGTCATTATATCTTAGACATTTATATATTTCATTTTCACAATTATAATTCTTTTTAATGCTTCATCCATTTTCTATTTTCTGTACGAGAGAAGGTTTTGTGATCATGTAAAATGTAAATACAATAATCCGAAAAAAATTCCACTGGGTTTCTGAATGATCATGACTTTTTGTTTGAATTTTAAATGTTTTTATTTTAGGTTCTTCATAAAATAATTATAAAAGAAGTTATATAGAAAAATCCATGTGGATTTTACAACAAATTAAATAAGCTTGCTAGTTATTGTAAATAGTTTTTCAAGCCAGGAAACTTGGAAGTTTTCTTGTTCTTTTGAATTTACTACTAGCTCACCTGACCATCTACCAGCTGTTTTTGTGTTCCTCGCTTGCGTAACATTTAACACTCTTTTAGGTTCAGGTTTTAAGATTTAAACACTTTCGATTCTCAATGCTCAATTCTCACCACAATCCTCCAATCTGCTTTGCGTGAACATAAATTTACTAAACCTTTAAACTCTAATGTTTCGAGTCCAACTTCAAACTCCAAACTACATAGAGCAACAATAGTCATAAAGCACCCATTTGCATAAAGAACAAAGAATCATTTAAATTTTAAAAGGTTAACAATGCCTACTACAGTAAATAAATATACTGGATGAAAATAGACCTGCTTCTTTCCACGATCAGTATGTGCATTTGATTGTACGTTTATGAGCTACAAGTGTTGCATATACTTTTTTCTTATGTCTAATGGCAGGTATTCTTAATTCTTGCTACTGCCTTTTGAAAATAAAAGGGAAACAATTTTTGCCTGACCATAAAACATAAAACCATTCTTGTGAATTTTTTGTACCATATAATAAGTATACTCTATACAGAAAATGAAAGAGTAAAAAGCTATCCAGTGTTGAGATAAAAAAACTGCTACATTTTTATGGAGTCAACAACTTCATGATGGATGATGGTATATATAAGATACAAACCTTCAGCATAGATAAGTAGAATGTAAAACACACATGAATAAATTTTACAATGTATTTAAAATTACAGTATTGTAAACTCATTGGCTACTGTATTACGGATTACGGATTTGCTGTTGCTAATTAACCATATGATTGTTGTTTTGCTGAGTGAGAAGGCATGTCATTTATGCAGCGTATGTCTAAAAAAACATTTATTTATTATTTACACTATCCAAGTTTTTGAACAATATCAACTGGAATTTTATCCTATGATTTATAAAAGTTTGTCGTATTTTAATGAGCTGTTTTAAAAGTAGTCGCTTGATAGTGAAATCCATGCAATCTGAATTTTATACAGCATATTTATAAAAATCCTTCTTTTTATTAATTAAGTAGTACAATTTATGGAAGTAGTCGATTCTTATAGTCACGTTAAATAGAATTGTGAGGTGATAAACACTTAACTTGAGAGGAGACTCAAAGTTTTAAAAGTTTAAAGTTTATAATTATTTTAATTGCATGATGTGTCAATTGTTAATTCATCTGTTGAATCAAAAAGTACTGGAGTAAACAATTCAATTTTAAGGTGAAATCTAATTTTTGCTCTAACTCTTCCACGCCTCACACAATGAAAAATTGGAAGGCCTCCTCTGACAGTGACGGCAAAAAAATAAAATTAAATACTCAGGACACAACATTAATAATTAGTAATTAATCATCAAAGACTTTGTTAAAACTTTGCCCTTTGATCAATTTTGGCCTTTGTATTTTTACTTGCCCTTCAATGTATGTACTCGCACATAATATAGTGATTTCTTCCCATTTTAAGCCGATTCAGATAAATTCCACTATTTCAAATAAACATTTACCGGTTTGTAAATTTAAAATCCGTATAAAGTATCGTACATGTTGTGTTTCCAAAAAAAGTTCAAGGCACGATATAATTAATTAATACGATATAGTTTGTTTTCCTTTTTCAAATACAAAAGTCAAGTCAACGCTATTCCTTTGGGAAGAAAAAGTACATAAAAGTCTTTTTATAAGTCTTTTTATACATGAAATATAATAAATGGTAGGCTCAAATTACGAATACTCCAAACTCTCTAGTATCTAGTCACTGCTCTGTACAAATTTTATATCAGTTGTGATGATAGTCCAATTTTACCGGTATTCTCAGCTCATTTGAAGTAAAAAGACAGATATTTTAGACTTTAGACTATATTTTATGCTGAATACTGAATATTTTTTCAGGAAGAAACGCCTGTACACTGTATACTAGCTGTATACTGGTCATTAAAAAAATCCATTGTGTAGCCTTCTTTGTGATTCCCTTTTGCAGTTACTTGTAGACAAAAGAGGAAAAAGGTATATAATTTTTCAACTTGTCAATTTATCACGTTATATAACTTTATGCATTCAAAAGGAATCTGGAATGTAAATCTAAGTATTAAAAGCAGGAAAAAGATCCTACGATATTGCAGCTTACAGAGCTTACACCTTACATAACATATTACTCTTATGTACACTTTGATATTCTACATATAAATTCAGAATTCAATTCAATGAGGAAAATAAAACATAAAACATATGTACTTCTTGAACAGATTGCACACAGACAATTTTTATTGTGTGTCTACATTCTGTATACTGTGTACATTGATAATAATTTGTCATCAATGGAAAAAATATCTGTAGTGTGTGCATTGTGCCAGAAAGATGTTTATGAGCATTCTCCATGTGTCATTCAACTCCTAAAATTGTACCTAATATTATATTTAAATACGACTTTCTACACATGTACATAATATAACTCTACTAACCAAAAAACCATGCTGAATGCATAATACATACAAAAGTATGTGTAAAAACGGACATCACACGTATCTACAATCTACAAGATCCATGTCTCATTCTCCTGTTGCATAATGCGTAACGTTCAAAATATAAAGCTATTCCAAGAAAAAATGATCCTGTGTGTAGTGTGTAGTGTGATGCTTTTACACCTGATACCATATGGTTTTTAAAAATTAGCCACACAGATCTAGAGAATTATTATTTGATTTTATTAGTATCAAAATAGCACAAGATGAATATACTGAATATATAAAAGTTCTTTTAATGTGAATATTTAATGATACGAGTTATGCATGATTATTTATATATGACATGAAAAATATTTTAAATTAATCCGTGACAAATAGAGAAAATCCGCAATTTGAATCGGAAATAAAATTTGGAGGCATGCATTGGAGATTCTTTGAACTTGAATGTGCTTTTTCATATGATGTTGTAGATTGTAATGCATAATAAGTCACATTTTTCCTAGTGCCTGTAAAAATCGTCATTCATGAATCGGTCACAAGCTATGAATTACGGCTTAAGCTTTTTTTTTTTATTCATATTTATTTTTATTTTTAGTCTATTGAAATTCTTTTGAGATTCCACTTGTCTACATTTTTATATAATTCAGTGCAGTTGACTGCACAACATAGATTACATTGATGATGATGATGATTATTATTATTCTTATTATTAAAGGGTTACTAGGATCAGCCATTACAAATTAAAGTACTAAAATAAATAATAATTACATTTCATATAATATATGCTATTTGATTACGGGTATACGCGGATATTCGTCTCAGTCGTCAGAAAATAAAAAAAAAGCTTTAAAAATTCTAATTTTTGACAATAAAGAGCCATAATATAGAATCATGTAGAAATAATAATAACATTGAGAACCAACAAAAGTATTCTCGTCAAAAAACTCCTGGTTCATATACAATACTGTAATGCACAAATAGTGTAAAACAGTCGAAAAGACGTTTAAAAACACGAATAACATTAAAAATGTCTGTAAAAGTGTTAAAAAACGTACACGTACTTCAAAAATGATGAAAAAAGTTCAAAAAAATGTAATGGCTGTACAGTACAATAAGAAAACTAGTAAAAAATGGCAAAAGTTAGACAGGTCAAACCGAGATTTGAACTCGGATCGCTGGATTCAAAGTCCAGAGTGCTAACCGTTACACCATTCGACCGCTTATGATACTGAGACAGATTTTTCTCCTACTAGTACCTACAGACCTTCTCTCCCCTGTATGTAAAGTCTTAAGAGAGAGATGCATGAGGAGGGCATAACTGGTCTTGAATTAGGTTGTCTTCTATGTACTCTTCTTCTCTGTACTTTCTACAATCTACATTATGTGTGGAATGTATTAACATATGTACTGTATATCATATATAATATTATATCAGTATTAGAATTTAGAATGTCTAACAATCAAAAGGAACTAACGGTAAACGGTAATGCCTGTACATTTTACATTTGATTGTTCATATCATACTTATGATCCGCCATTCATTCACACACGTATACATACATGTACATAAATAAAAAGTAAAAATATGCTTGAACAGCTGTTGAGCCGAACAATATGTTAGCAAAAAAAACAACCTCAATACTCTATACTCGATAAGTATTTGCACTTCATTTTTGAATAGGTATTTTTGAATATATGAAAGAACACTTCACTTTTTGTGAAATCCAAGTAAATTACAACCATATGATTTTTATGTAAAGTTTCCTTCTGCAAATAGATACATGAGGACATGTTTAAATGTGTATACTTTATACACACATTATGTATCTATGTATTGTGAGACTGTTGCTGGTTGCTGGTTACTGTTATCATAATCCCTGAGCTCTGCGTAGTCAGCAAATACTAAAGACTAAAGTCAGTATACTAAATACCAAATATAGTGAAATGTGACAGGTCTACACACAACTCTTTTGACAACCTTTCAACTTTCGACACTTGCTATCTATTTGCACTGCATAACCAATAACCAATAACCATACATTACTTGATTTGACACATTGTCTATTGTTGATTGCCGATTGTATCGTTCATCGTACATCGTACACATTATACCCTACGTCGTCAGCATTATTTACTATTTCCACTATCAAATGTTTATACACACCTCTTGTAAAATACGCGTATTTTTAAATGAGCGTAAATACAATGTTTTTGTTATCTACAGAGAATTGAAACAAAAAGAGGAAACTTACGTAAATCCACGAATGGACCTTCCGTCTCCAGATATCCATCACTTTCAATAATTTTACCCATTTGTGTAGAATTCGAACAGGCATAACATACTAAATCCCAATTTTCAGAAAGGGCTACAATGCTCGCCTTTTGAAGAGTAAGTGGAGTATGATGAAGAGGCATTTTTGTTGAGATTTTAATGATCAAAAGTATGTACACGGAATATTATTAATTTAAAATTTACAAATTAATTTCACTATTTACCACACATTATGCACGCTATGAGTTTAATTTTCTGGTAAGACACAAGGGCATGGATAAAAGGTTACAAACACTAATTGTCGGTCTAAATTCTAAAATCAATAATGTAGAACAAATACTTAATAATTGTTTGTTGTGTTTATAGAGGCTTGAGCAATCACCTATATATTAACATTATTCATATAATATTTAGTGTCTGGTGTACCATGGCTTTGCCACTCATTGAAACTCTGTTTATTATTTATAAGGGTGACATCCGAGATGTCACTGGAAATTTTCTGGGTGTTTTATTTGTTACTTGTAACAGTAGAGAATAATCAGTCCCTTTTGGAGTTTAGAGTTTGGAATTTGGAGACAGGCACTGAAAAAAGATGAACTTTAAAAAATATCGGTAAAATAAAAAGTGCACTTTACACAATAATGGTTGAAGCAATAAATATTCGCCAGAAATCAGAACAAGTATTAAAATAGAGGAACCAAAATTAAAAATACAAGATTTGTCACTTGTTGCACTATTTTTGTTACAGTGCCCTACAGCACTTTCATTTGTGCGTCGTATTTCCTATTATCTGAATAACCTATAGTCTTTCTAGGTTTTTCTTGTAGCTTCAACTGAACTGGTACTTTGACTTCCACTTTCAGATTGCAAACTGAATCCCGCTACTCGGTTTTTTTGGAGTATCCGCTCAAGTCTTAAAACTGGGCTAAATTCAGTGTAATGTACACGGTGCAGAGTCTGTGTTGATACTTTTAACTCTAAACTTTCTGAGACTATAGCTACAAAAGCAATAGTTTGCCAACTGTAATTTAGCCATGTAAATAAAAATCCGCAAAATTGTTTAGCCTTTCTACTCTTTCGCCATTGCTGATCTGTGTTTATGTTTTTAAAAGTGTAAACTGTACCCAGACGTCATGACATGCATACACTTATACATGCTTATATAATCTACTTATTTTGGTGTACATGGAGACTCCAAACTCCAAACTCCAAATATATAACTTATTATTATATAATGTATATAATAAGATCCCATAAGTATACTTTATACTAAATATATCATGTCATAACTACGGGAACATTTAAACTTTAAACACACATAAATAGAGGAATAGTATACATCGCACATTGTACACATTGAGCCTACACGATGATTTTCACACGGTCTCATACATTTGTGCAGAGATTTGGAAAGAGGATGAGGAGAGAGTAAAAGGAAGAAGGAAAAGTGTTATGCAAACCAATGTAAAATGTAATACATGTGTCATGTGTGTAAAGGGTATAGATAGATTTATATTTTGAATATACTCGTAATCCGTACTTTGAACATTGAATATTCTCATTCCCATACTCATTGAAATCATGTGAAGTTGAAGATGTTCAACTGGCGTAAGTAAACCAACTCGCTCTCTCTCTTTCTCTCTTGCTCTCACTCACTAACTCAATCTATCTCTACAAACTATTTGCTATTCTTAGCTCAATTTGCAAGGACTTTTGAGAAATAAGGTTTTTTGGCTGACTCCTGTCTGAATGGAGGAAACTCGATTCTCCATTTTCCCAACCATTATCACACACACAAACATGCATGATTGTGTATTTGGTGTTTTGTGTTTTGATCTGTTTGTGTATGTATAAAGTATAATGTATAATGTATATATTTGCATGCATGTTTCTGTAGTTTGTATAATCTGTAGTCTATAATTCCATGTGTACAAAATCACACACTCTCAAAATCAGACAATACGTAAATTCACTTTTATGTATAATTTCCTTTCTCACAACTCACAATATTGTCAATTGTCAACTTGGATCTTGAATCCGATTGGAAAGGGAATACTTGACAACTAGAGACTGAAACTTTTGAGTCTTGAGTCTAAGCTGAATTTAGTGCGACATGTATGTACCTCCAATTTAATGACAATAATAATAATAGTAATGATGGTACATGGCTGTGAAAAAGTGAGACATGTTGATGATTTCGTCATCTTGGCTTGTCTTGAGTCTTGATACTTGGACCTTCTAAAATATAAAATATAAAATACAAAATACACAATGAAATAGTTGTAAATTGTAAGTACTGAATTTAAATAACAAGTGAAATTCTTGTCTTTTTGTATTAAAATACCAATAAAATTCATACTTGTGTATGTTTTTGGTTTTTAGTTCCCAAACAAAAATAAATAAACAGAGGCTGCAATCAGTGTTACATGTACAATGTAAATTATACAACACAAAACGTTTCCATGTGCTCATCATAATAAATTTTAGCTGTAGAATTCAATTCTATATTCTTTTTATTCTAGGTTCTGGTGCATCTAAAATTTATGCATGATACATACATGTTCAACATTAAATGTCACCCAAAACAAAGTAGACAGAAAAAGTCAAACAAAAGCAAGCGTTTAAATTGACAAAAGTGCAGAAAGTACAACATGCGATGGATAGAGGGGACGTAAATAGTCATAAACCTCGGTGTACTTTAGAACGTGTGCCAATTTTTTACATGCTCCTTGCTCAAAGCTCAAAAGTTGTGATTACGCTCATTGCTTGTATCTAAGCTGACAATCCTATTCAACTTGCAACTGAGACGCTGCATCCATACTTCATTAATGTGTTTCAGTGAGAGAGCTCTTTTATCCAGACAATTTTGTGCAAAAATCTCACCGGTAAATCAAATCCTACAAAAACGTGTATTGTGACAAAAGGAGCAATCGAAATTCAAAATCTCGCGTGGACATCGTACAAACTACAAACGAAACTCTTTCAATACGACATGGAAATTTTTTTGCAAGATACATTTTTTTTAATGTTCATCTTTAATTCTAGATTCTAGTGACCACTTGCAGTAATGCGCAAATATTAAAGAAATCCGATGGTAAAATTAAGAATCAGTCATTAAACCAAACAATACTGGATGATGATATGGCATGACAATACTTTGATATTGAACCTTCAATGATTCTTTGATATTGGTAAGTTTACTAAAAGTACGTCAAGTCGTAACTTTTTTCGAGTTGTGAGCTGTGAGTCATGACTCATTACTCGGTGAATCAAACTAATTGAATTTTTATTGATGTAGTTAAATTTATGGTCAGTAGTAAAAACTAGAGAGAATTTGAGGATACATAAGCATCCATAAAAGTGAATTGAATGGACAATGGCAAAATTGGAGCATATTCTACCATTTTATCGGTGTTTTACAGACGCCAGTAAACTCTACATTCTACCCTTCAACTCTATATTCTATGGTCAATGTACGATATCTGCTGTATGTATGGCATGGCTAGTTTAAAATTTCTTACATGAATCTTTAAAATAACAAGGATGTACATAATAAATCGATAGAAAATTTGCTGAGCTACAGTCAGTACACAAAAGTGGTTGAATAATCCTAATCCATTGTTTGTCTTTATTTTTTAATGTGGGCTAAAAAATAATAATTCTCCCTGCTCCCAATGCGGTAAACATTTGATAAATGGTAGTGCACATGGAAGTGAATGAGTGAGTATATTTTATGTGTTTCTATACTTTATGACGGAATAGTTGTATAATTAATGTGAACAGCAAATTTACCATTTACTCTGCCTCGAGACTCTAGACTGAATTAGTCCAGTCCGAAGTTGAAGAAAGAAATGAAAATCATATTTTATAATGATATTGCGTGACTTTCTGAAGTCTCCGAATTCTCCTGTACACTTTCTCTTTTCTACATTCTGTAGTCCATAATTCTTGGACTTTGTCACAAATTAGATATGCAAAGTGAGTGCAAAAAGAAACGAGAATCTTGTCCCATAGTCCAGAAACCAGAATAAGAATAAACAGCTGATAAATTTTATGGTTGCAATACATGTATGCTAAATGCTCACTACTTTTCATACTTTTCATCCAAAGTAGGAAAACGTAGTAAACGGTTGAAATAAACCCAATCCAAAATCCAAAGCTTAGCATCTACACTTATGCATGAGACGGTCATTTACTTTACTGTACAAAGTACAGTCATCGATCTTTCATTAAGTCTTTATAGTTTACTCAATTTCGGCTGATTACGAGAACCCTCTTGATTCTGGATTCTTGATTTTTAAAAGTTAAAGCTATAGACGGGAAGTTTTTAATCAAATCTGCGCTAAAAACAGAAATTATGTAATTCAAACAGTGTGCTCAAAAAAATTAAATAATTTTCTACGTCTGTGTTTTGCACCGATTTTTAACACTACAAAGATTGATTTTAGTGAGTCGGATTTATTGAAATTTAAACTCAAGATAAATTCCAAGGCGTATAGTAAAACATACATCACCCACCCAAAGCATATTCGGAATTTGGAGCATTTTGAACCTAAAAATTACGTAATTTTGAAACATTATTACTTATTACATAATACAACTCATAACCATGCCACATGCCACGTTATTTTATAGGGGTTATTATAGCATCATTTTAAGCTATGAGTTCACATTTATGGCGGTACAGTACACATTGTACACTTTCTATCTCTTGGTTCTAAATAAAGGTTTTACTGCGTGTAAATTTGGTTTTACTTTTTGGCCATTTTACATATTGTTCACGAGGAGGATTTTTCCTCTTTCATAAATACTCTTGTTTGTTTTGCTTGAGCAGTACAAAAAGTACAAATGCATGTAGTATGTACTTAAGCAAAGGGAATCTGTTCATTTTTTTCGTAAATTCAACCATGTCCATCTTCCTCCCTTTCTTGTATTTTTGTATTATTTGTATACACATATATCATGTATATTCCACTCACTACAAACATATTGAAGAAAGAAAGAAAGACATAGTTTACAAACTCTTTTTCTTTGCCACGTCACATCTTGTAATGAAGAGCACGTACAACGTACAATGTACAGTGTGCAACATTCGCTTTTGTAGGATTCCATCCAACGTATAAATTGTACGAGATTATTAACCTGTCCAAAATCTTGTAGAATTGCAACCTTTTATTATTACTCCGTCTCACTACTAACTACCAACTACCAAGATTACTACAATGCAGATACATGAAGAAAGAAATACAGAGATACCCACTACTACCAACTAACAACCTACCTACACTCATTTCCACTTCCATTTTCACCACCATGTAAAACTGTACCTATATTATGTATATCAATGAAAAAATACATATATCATACATCTAGTTATGTATTAAAACTATGGATCATGTATCATGTGTATTTTAGCCTCCTTTTCTTTTTGCGCATACTTCTCACTTGATACTCTTTATAAATAAATTGTGCTTGATTTTACTCTGTAGTCTAAATAGGAATTACCAGTACTTCTCCTTTCTTGATTTTCTATTTATTTCCCCTTTCCACCTACAACCTACCATCTACAATCTACAACATAATAAATAATAATAATATTCCATGTGTACATTAAACACAAGCTGCAAATTCTTAGATCTGTAGTTTATCAGGAAACAGAAAACATGTTGTTCGCATCAAAATATCCGATTAAGAACTAAGAAGAATAAACTTTTCATGCAGTACTACTACTACTACTTCTTTTAAAGGCAAAGGGTCTGAAGAACATTATCCAGGTTCATACTTGATACTCCAGACTCTACAAAAGCCACTTATAATTAGAAGCGGGATGAGACGCAAGATGAAAATAAGAGAACAACGAGTACTTGAGACTCGAGACTGGAGATATTTATTTATTGCAACACAGGGACAACAGCCAAATCATAAATGATGGAGACTGCTGGAAACTGAAGACAGGTACATGATGCACAATCCACATTCATCATCACATGAGTACTCTTTGCTTGATAGAGAAATGTACAAAATATATTATAAATATAGTAGTGGAAATGTTGCTGAAAGTTGTGATGAGTGAGAAAGAGAGGCGAATGCAAGAAATCTCAAAATTCCAGAGGAGATAAAACAATAATAATAATAGTAATAATAATAATAATAATAATAATAATAATAATAATAATAGTAATAATAATAATAATAATAATAATAATAGCAATGGCTGAAAGAACCATCTCTGTGTTTTCTGATGCTGAACGAAAGTGGAGAAGAAGAAGGGTAAGTAGTAAGTAGCAACAGTGAGATGTGAGATGAGAATTGAGCTTGTTCAGATTTCAGATGTTTCAAGGGTAGTTGCTCTTGCTCGTATCCAAGGTCTACAGTCGACAGTCCATACACAATACACAACAAGTGCAGTGTACATGTACTGAAAACTACAATTCATGGAGTCGCGATATGAGATGAGAAGAGAGACGAGAGTAGCAAACCAATACCATCGCAACGTACTCATCAACAACAACGAAGAGGAAAATGAACAACTTGCTTCTTCTTACTATACCAGCTTCAGAATTTACACTAAATATGATATGATACGCCATGTTACGGTGAGTATGCAAAATCAGGATGAGGCATGTACATGAGGTTACATACTAAAAGTTTTGTGAAAATTTATAATAATAATAATAATAATGATGATAGTACGAGGGAGAATTTGAGCCCAGGTATGTAAAACTTTTGAACGGAATTTCAATAGTGTGAAGGAGCAGGTAGAGTACTTTTGTATTGAATTAAATACATTAACAAGTATAAGTTTGGAGTCTCCAGTCACTAGTCTCTAGTCTGTTGTCTTCCGAGTCTACACTACACATTGTAATTAAAGATTGTAGTATGTTCAAAATGCCCAATGCTCAACGCTCATAGCATACAACTTGATCTGACAATAATAATAATAAGAGCGGTAGCAAAATGTTTATAATTTATAATGAGCAGAGGCACCTCTCCAGTCGACTTAATTTCTACCTATCCTAAATTTGAATTTTCTGTCCAAATTCAAAATTCAGGCTCTCTAGTCTCTTGACTCTACATTCTACACTCTACACTCACCAAAGATTAAAGTTTAATATGTACACATAGATGAAGGTCCTCTTTTATACATGTATATATAATAGTAATAATAATGATTCTATCCTCTCCAAAGTTTGAAATCGAGTCATTAAAAGGAAAACAGACATAGTACATAGTACACATGATGTTTGTTGTTTATTACGTTGAGGAAAGTTCTATCTTCTATTTAAATATAACTTGGAAAAGTTGGGATTTCATCATTGTGATTTTTTTTGGAAGGGAGGCAAAGGATTAAGGACTAACGTTAGCTCATTAACAAAAACAAGTCGCAGCATTCAGAATCAGTCAGAATTTTGTTTTAGATCTTAAATCATTATTAGTACAAATTTTTAGAGTTTCTGTTTTTCTATTTAATTTTAAATTGTTTCAACATTTTTTACAAATTATAAATAATTAATCAAAGGGTTCATGACACAATCTGTTTTTCCATATTCTATACAAATGTCTATCGTGGGAAGCGGGTAGTATCGGATGCGTGAGTTGCTTCTTTTCCTTTAAGATTCAAAACTGTCAGCAACTAGAAAACAGAGGGATTTGATGCTACTGTTTGTACGTTAATACAAAATAGTTAGGAAAAATAGTACAAAAATATAGTTATTTTTGATCAGCTCAGCTCTCTATGACCTGTAAATCCGATTCCAATTCCCACTACAAAACTCACAATTTAACAACAATCGGCAAAATTTGCATGGGATTTTATTTATTTTGTGTATAGTGATGCACTAAATTATCTCAGCAAAATATACTAAAAGATGGTTTAAAATTCTAATTTCTAAGCATCAAGCTTTATTCTATTGCTCGTAATTTCCGCATTTCTGCAAAGAAGAAATATTTGAAAACAAGACACACATGTTAATGTGTGGGCAATTTATGTAAATGTCCTAGATCCGAGAATTCTCTTGCTTGTCCACCCAGGTCCTGGTGGTCAGTTTACACAGAGAAAAAGTAAATAGTAAATATTAAATTTTAGGGAAGGAATCTCTGCATTTCTTTCATGTCTTCATGATGCCGACTACAACCGGAAGAAAGTAACTGAATCCCAAGAAGAATCCTCCATTTTATCTACTTATATAAAAAATATTGTTTGATGTTTTATATTTTCGTGTGGGTGGTTCATTGGAAATCTAAAATCCAAAGTGTATTACATTTTGTTTAAGATTTTAAAATCAGGCTCAAGGTTTATTTTTAAAAACACGATAATCAGTATTTCATTTTATAATATTTGTAAAGGTTTCCTTGAAAAGTTTATGCATTTTTATCTCATCTCATCATACGTCCTACGCTTTCAAAGAATACAGAGCAGAGATTCAAATGAAGTTTTAAGCTTCAACATGTTAAATATCTGGTTCAGCACAGCACGCTAGTGACACCATAGACCATAATATGACTTGTATTGGATATTGGTTTTACTGTCTTATGTGTATATTTTTAAAACGGATATTAAAGCATTAAGAATAACATTTCACCAAGAACCCCTTTAGTTTTCCTCGATGCTTTTAAGATATTAACGTGCAAAATGCAAAATACCAAGTAGAAAATGTACTAACCACTATATTTTTACAAACCAACAATATAAAATACCCGTCAGTTTTGGTCAAAAAAATTACACCCCAGATTTCGATGAGTCGTGCCCTATTCGAAAGAGCACATCAAACTTAGTCGAAATCATGCTTAGGTTGCGTCGGATCCACACATTTGGAGCCTCAGGGCATCAAAAACCGCGGAGCTAAAACAACATGATTTTAACTGTTGTTTATATAGGTGAGCGGGTTTTGATCGGATTTTTGGCTATTTTTTAAGCCCTGATTTTGACTTTTATCTTGAAAAAAAAATTTTGCCGCCAAAAAATTGGCCAAAATGGACAAAACGCTCATTTTGTGTTATTACAAACCAACAATATAAAATACCCGGCAGGTATGTTGAGTTGATTGTGTAGTATTCCCGGTTTTGGTCATTTCTCAAAATCTCTCAAAATTTTGCTTTAGACAGTGCAGTGTGTAATGTGCACTGTCCTTTCGCCGATAAAATAATACATTAAGCTTTGATTTTAACAAAATGTCAGTGGAGTTGAAGTTTGTGATGTGCTTTTCCGAAAATTTGAAAACAACAAACGCTCCTCGGTCAAGAATCTCCGCGTCGCACTTGTTTATCTAATATAAAACACAATGTTCGGAAAAGGATATTAAAATGCAAAGGGATATGAAAAAAATATTAATATTAATATTGATGGAGCTGTGTACAATGTACATTGTACATTGTACTGTGGATCATACTCCATCCTCCATATTGTCACAACGGAATATTTATGAGGAATGAGGTTTTTTAATGGCAAAGGCCTCTGATGGCTGACCAAAAAGTGACAGCGACAGCACACAAGACAACCTCTTCCCTTAGTAAAGACCAAACCGAACACAGAACACTGAAAGACAAAGGTAAAGAAAGAAAGAAAGTGGAAGACAAGAACATGATGGAAAATTGAGAGAAAGTCAAAGTCAAAGTCAAAGGACACGTATCACGAGAAGGAACATTTTGTCATCGTCGTTTGTTGGGTATGTCGTCGTTTTCGTGTTCGTCCTCATCTTCCTTTCCCCATTTCCCATCTTCATCTTCATCTCCTCTTTGTCAAGTTTGAGCGACGTACAACGAGAGAGAGAGAGAGAGAAGCATCAAGTATTCATTTTCCAGCTTGTAGTGTAAAACTCCCTGTGATAGATAGATTTTGCACATGTACACTGCACATTCTACATTCTACATACATGAATAAATATAACTATAACTATAATATAACTATACTATATACTATATATTACTAGCATGAGTATGGTAGCAGAAAAAAAACGTGAGAGAAATGGATAAAGTTTGGCCGTCAAGAAAGCTATACATGAATGTACAATGTACAAGAGTATTTATACTGACTTGTTGTTTGCCCATGTTTTAGCTAGCTGGTGCTAGATGCTACGTTGGTAGTGCCTTATGAGTTTGACTGACTGAGTAGTCTAGAGTTTAGAGTTTAGAGTACGGAGATAAGTACGGTGCGTGTGTGTATTTCATATGCGAAGAGTGAAGAGTGGAGACGGTTGACTCTGTACTGTGTACTGTGTACTAGGGCATTCTGCAAGTATTCTACTGTATCTAGCCGAGACTCTGTTCTGCACTTTTCTGCTCAGCTCAGTTCAGCTTTGCATTGCTTTGCTCTGCTCTGTACTTTGGTTTGGTTTGGTTTGCTTCGCTTGACTTTGACTCTGCTCTGCTCTGCTCCAGTGGGGAACGGAAAGCTGGGTGGAGGAATAGAAGAAGAAAAAAAAACCTAGTAGAAAGAATAGAGAAGCTATAGAGAAAGACGTGAAGAAGAAAATCCTCCTACGGCGGTTCGTGTTCAGTGTTCAGTGCTCAGTGTGCAGTTCAGTCTCTGTGTTTTTCAGCAATCAGGGTTGTTTTCCTCTGTTAAACTCGTGAGCTCAGCAGTACTGTTCAGAGTGTGGAGGCGAACGGGTTAGATATTCTCTGTTCCAGTAAATATAGTAAATATACATGTAATAAATGAGATTGAGACAGAAGGAGAAGGAGAACGAGTCACAGAGAGCAACTTGTCACCATCCGAATTCAAATTCAAATTCAAGTTGCTGTTGTCAGTGTTTTCTCCACTATCAGTATCAGTATCAGAATGTGAATTGATTGATATAGATACACAAGAAAATAATAATACTAGTATTAAACTGTAGTAGTAGTAGTAAATACTTGTTTACCTCTACTCCACATTTTTCTACATTCTACATTCAGTGTGTGAAATATATTATACAAAAATAAAAATAATAATATAAAAAAAATCTTCGTCTTCACCTACCAAATTTACAAAAATAAAAGTGTATTAAATTTCATTAAATTTTATTATTATTTGGATTGGATCTTCTACATGCCTTTTAACTCATCCATAATAATAATCCTTGTTATTGTTGTTCTTGTTATTATTATTTAATGTTCATCATTTATTATTTGGACTCTTTGTTTTTTTTTTTTAAATCTACAAGTGTGAAAAGTGGTTAATGTTTAAAATTATTGTGAAAGAATAGTAGTAGATGTACAAGAGACAAAATATTTGTAAAAAAAGTGTGAATATTCAAAAAAAATCGGCACCGGTATCGGCATCCGGATCTAAATTTTGAATCAAATCAGTTAATAAGTAAAAAATAATCATTGATCATTTTATAATGGCGGCTGGGCCGGCGGACGCATTTTCCGCCACTCCGCGTGGTTTTGGTTGCTATGACCGTGAGCTGATTTCCGCCGCTGCGGATAATTTATGGTCCTCAAGTGTTGTGGCTACCGCCTCCACTGGTGCTTCCTGGGTCGAGGATGTTCATAGTGACCCCATTGAAAAACGGTGTGAGGAAATCCGAAGGAAATTCCATCGTGGACGTCTCCTTCAAATCAAACATTTACCACGTGAAGTCACCGAAGAGGTCAGTGCAATTCAATTTATTCATTTCATCTCCTCACCGGCATTGTTTTTCTTCTTCTTCATTTTTTTTGACCCGGCATAAAGAAAAATTGAAAATTTCCTCACCATGTGCAATATGATGAATGATAAATGGTTTGGTTAGTAAATGTTGCACACAAACCCATTTTCAACCATTCAAAGTGTAGTGTTTTATTATATTAAAGAGTTTATAGTTTATTCAATTTTCCTGTACACATTTCCCGCTGTGCCTGTTTCCATTTCCCCTGTGCAATTCAATGTGGAGTTTGTTGAAAATTGAAAAGGAATGCTCCGTTTCTTCTTCAAGTGACTTGTAGGCACGCACAAAATGTCCGCATGTGAATATGAGTTTGTGTATATTATGTGTTCCAATCCAAATCATAATCTAAAATGCTATTCCGTATTCTTTAGTACACTTCAGCATTGAGAATTGAGCATTGAGCATTGAACATTGGGCACAGTACAGAATACTGAATTAGGAAAATGCGTCGAATAGAAAGGAACAAAAAATACATGTAAACTAGAAATCAGGGTGAGTTTTTATCTCAAATAATATACAAAAATGCCCGTCTCATTTCAAAGAATGGTGGGGAATGGAGAAATGAGAAAAATGACGACGTGAACGACAGAATTTATTGTGTGAACTTGTCCTCTGTGTTCTTTGTGTATATGTATTATGTATGAATGCATGAATGGGTGAATGAAAATATAAATGTGACTCTGTTAAGACTTTTCCTGAATCCTAAATTTTGAATTCACAAGAGCTCCAAGTAAACTCGACCATTTTTATTTTATTTCCTCGGCTGCGTATATTAAATCTATCTACTATCTACATGTCTAGTTTTTTTTGTTCCGTATCTTAAAATATTGTGTATTGTATGAGAAATGAGAATGCACCCATACTCTATGTAGTAAAGATAATATTAATAATAATAGTAATATATTCCTCGACTAGTTTAGTTTAGTTTGTTTTCATTTCAGTTTTTGTTATTTTATTTTATGACCGGCGACCGGCTAGCTTGACTTTACTTGACTTGACTTGATTTAGCGGATTTTCATTCCGTATTCCGTATACAAAATACAAAATATACACAGTCATTTCAACTTTTAACCCATTTCCTCTGGATCATTCTTCATTCTTAATAAGAGGAAAAGGGAAAAGGGAAAGGAGTAAAATATAAACTACAATATACATTTATTCCTACATACAACATACAATGAGGACGGTCGGAGCAGTGAGTTTTAGTGCCCCACGTCCACAGTCCACAGTCACATTTCTTCCGAAAAAGTAATAAACATGAAAAATTTGGGGAGTAAAAAAATAGTGCAATTTGTAAATTTTGCATACCTATACATATTACATCCATATGTAATGTGTAAAATGTAATAGAACAAGACATGCACAAAAGTGTATTTGGTATTTGGTATTTGGGGAAACTTGAAGTATGGCTCTAGGAAAAAGGGTTGACATTTCAAATTAGATAAAAGTTTTTAGTCATTCACTCACACAGTTTCCGACAAGTGAGGAAATGAAGGAAATGAAGAAGCATGACACTGGTAGTGACGGTGTTGACACGCTGCTTGTATTTACTACATATTATTTATTAAATGCTGCAGTATCAAGTATTACAGTGCAAGTGAATGGAAAAATTCCTAATGAGTTTGACTTGTTTAATTCATCCTAATTTTGATTTTTCCTCGGTGTGGCATAAGTTACGAGTTAGGTGTAGTTCATTGTTCAAGGCACACTTACTCTACAAAGTCGATGCATTAGTTATTTACAAAATTCAAATGTCAAGCTAATGTAGTCCATATAGTTTTGCACATTATTCAGTATCAAGTACAAATATCAAATTGAAATCCGTACTTTGTAAAAAGTAAAAATGGATGCATTTACAAATTGAAACAAGTCCAAACAAAAACAAAAACAATATTAAATATTGAATACATTGTTTACTGTGCTGTGTGTACGCAGTACGTGGTGTTTTGTGATTAGTGCTCTTAATTCCTAATACCTGTCGTACCCTGTAAATTGTAAATACTTTTCATGTTCAAGTTTACACTTTTGAAAAATTGGTTCATTCATTCATCTTTGTCAGCTGACGACTCAACAACGTAACGAGTGACAGGAACAATTCACAATGCAAATGTAGCAAGTGACAAAACGGAGCATATCGTAGTTGTAATAATTATTGTGAATGTTGGTAACACTCACCAACCAACCAACTTTTCATCACAATCATCATTATAATTGGGTTGATTAACAGTCAGTCAGCTGCTGGTTTATTATGCATTTCGTTTGCTTTACTTTGGTTTGGTTTTATTTGATTTGACTTGCTAGTCCAAGTTTAAGAATGATGATGAATAGGGTCGTAGGAGTAAAAAAACCAAAAAAAAACAGTAATAGAGTTTCAAACCTTTGTTGTAACGTACAATAATAAATGATCCATGTAGTATGTGATCTATGATATCTTTTCTCTGGATTCTGGATTCTGGATGAAAACAGGTGTCTGTGTCAAGTAGTATGTACCATGTGAAACACAATGAAATGTCGGTATGTTTTACACTATTTTAATTATTTATGCATAGTTTATTGTGAATGTTGTCTGTTCTGTCTATTTTGGTACACATATATTGTCTAGTTATTTGTCACTTGTCACTAGTCAATCAGTTCAATACCTTCAAAACCCACTGTATGATATTGACATTTATGTATAAACTCCCAGATTTTCTGGTGCACGTAGAGATGCTACAAATTCTCATGTATCATAATATATTGATATATCAACAGTGCACAGTTTCTGTACGGCAGTATTTGAAAAAGAGAGAAATGCTGTTTCTCTATATTAAAAATAATGTGACAACACATCTCACACACGTCATCAGCTATTAATATCTGGTTTTGGTTCTGGTTCTGCTCCCACTCCAGCTCTTCTCAGCATCACACAAGCAAATGTCTAGTAATACTAATAACTAATAACTAATACTAATCTATGTATATAAATATGAATATGAGTATGAAAAAAAATATGAATATGAGTTTGAGTAGAAATATCAACACCAATATCAATACCAATGAGTTGTAATATGTCAATAAACGCTCATACTGCAATAATTTATCGAGGAATCTCTTTGGATATTTTATGCATTATTATCAAGTCTAATAAATACACATGTACATGTATATGCATGATGCATGACTGTATGTTTAAATGTAGGATATATTTTCATATGGTTATGCTTCCCGTGCCATGATAAGGATGATTGTATATTTATGACTGGTTTCATTTACATAATAAAACGAGACAAAAGTACATATTATGCATAGATGTCTAGTTGGATGTATTTAATATGTAATACTGAGGAGGGTTTTTAGTTTTTACTACAGACAAAATGGTGGGGATGATAATGAGAATGATAATTAAAATATTACTGTCCAGTTTATTATACTCTTGGGACTAGAGACTGAGACTGAGACTGCTGCATAGGTAGGTTATACAGAGTACAGAGTACAATATACAGAGCACATTTACATCCACATCTACACATGATACGTGGTATGTTGTAAGTTGTATTGCGAGGGTGTAAATATGGTTAAAAAAATTTTTGCAAATGGTACAAGTCTTGGTCGAATGATTTTGTAAAGTATAGGATAAAAAGAGGGAGAATGAGAGAGAGAATGGCCGAGAGGGAAACGACTTGTGACTATCATATTATTTTGTAATGTACATTAAATGTATACTGTGTACAGGTACAACTACAAGTACAAGCTATGTGTATACTGTATTATATGTATATGCGTGTATAGTGCATAGCTGGGAGCAGCATATAATATCAAGTGCAAAAGCAAGTCGTTGTCGTCTTCTTCTTCTTCTTGCTCGTCAGTAGTCAGTGACTTTGAGTTTGAGTTCGTTGTTCTTTTCGCTACTGCCATTGCCATTGCCATTGCTCATTGCTGTTGCCATTGGACTCGTCTCCACGTATATTTCTTTTCTCTCTCTTTATATTTTTTCACCTTCTCTTTCCTTTGCCATTCCGTTCCATTCCATGTGATGCCATACCATATCATTCCATTCCATTGTACATTGTACCCTCACTATTCACTACTCCTTACTCATGCTGTCTGTGTCTATGTCTATGTGGATCTGGATGTCTATGTTGAGTATGAAAAGGAAAGGGAACAAGTTAGTCTACAGAAAAAGAAGTTGAGATGAGTTGAATCGAGTCGAGTCAAGTCTATGTATTCTAGTGAAATACTATTATAAGAACTTATATTCCTCGCAGAAAAGTACAAATGGAAAAGAAGAAGGTGAAAATAGAATGTCATTTTTCGTTCTGCTTATTCTTCTTGAAGAAATAATGGAAATGTCAGATTGCGTAAGGATCACGTTACTTGTGCCACCACTACTACTATTACTTCCACTGCTACTGACACTCCTAGGATTGTTGCACCGACTCCTTATTTTCTTTGTACAATGTATAATGTATAATATACAGTGAGCAAGAAACATATACATTATACATAGGATATAGAGATCCAGAAAAAGAATCTTTCTTTGTATGTTCATATTGGACTAGAAGCTAGAAGTTGAAGTGACTGATGGAGACTTTTATGTACATATAAAAAGGAAGGGAGTTGAAGCTGGTACTGGTACTTTTGTACCAAAGCTGGGAAAGGAGTAAAGGAGTCACTTACTTTTATTTTTGTATGATGTGTATTAAGTCTGATATAAAGTTTCTCCAGTCTTTTCCTGTCAGGTTGTTATCATCGCTTTATCTCATCTGATGGGCCACCACAGCAAACCACACCGCACACGTACAGAAATAGAAATACATGTGCAGCTATACTGTATGGATACAGTTGTGGAGAAAGTCAAAAACACATACAAACAGAACCTCGTATATCATTACGTATTATAGATGGATAATAGATAGATTAGGTGAAATTTAGGGCCTTACCCTGGTTTTTTCTTCCCCAAGTCTCAAGGTACAAGGCACAAGACTACGAAAATATCTTTGAGGATTTTCTGATAAGCCCAGATCTATTTATTGAATCTATTGAAACTTCTTCTTCTTCTTTTTGTCTTTTTGCCCCTCAATAACCTTGAAACTCGAAAGTCTTGAATAGACGACAACGAACGAGTTAGACCCTATGAAATGATAATTCTCATTTTTAGATATCATAGAAAAAAAAATGAATTACCACAGTTAGCAGTTTCAGTTTCAGTTCTTGTACACACATACACATTTGTAAAAGCCTACCCGCATTTTCTCATTTCTTATTTCTCAATGAATTATTACTATTGTTTTCCAATGAATATAAAAGTCAGAGAAAGGTTCATGTTTTTTATTTGTTTCCTCATTCTGTTGAAAAAAAAATGATGTCATTACATCCCACTTTCATTCACATTTCACACGTACATGCACATTGCACATTGTACATTGAGCATCTATACTGGTAACTGGTACAATGTACAATGTACAAGTATGTTCTTAAATGAGCCAATTATATCTTCATCTATAAGAAAATAAAAAGTTTTTACGGGGAATTGATCATTGCCAGGCTACACTCTGCTATACTCTGTTGCTACACACGTCTCTTCTGTAGACTCAAACTTTTCTCATTTTCTTTCCAAACTGGAGGAGGATGAAGTACCGTCAATAGTTGATAGTAGATAGAAGATAGAAGATAGACATGTACGCTGTCTAATGTGCGTAGAATCTAGAATCCAGAATCTAGAATGTAGAATGTCGAATGTAAAACTCATGAGGGGGAGGATGGATATGGATAAAATGAAGACAAAACGATCGATCTTTTTTTTACCCATTTCTTTTCTCCAACTTCAAAAACATACACATCTCCCGTAGCTGTAGCTGTAGTGTAAAGTGTACAGGGTACCAAAGAAAAGAGTGAAAAACATGAGAAACACGTATATTATATATTATTATGTAGTTTGTGTACTATACACAAACGCATTATGTCATACTTTACACTGTACATTGGATAGTGTATAAGTTGTACGTGCAGGTTTTTATACTTTTATTTTTATTTCAGTTGTAGATGTACTTAAATTGCTAAAAGCCGGCAACTTGGCACTTAATTAGATTTATCACCAGGAGTCTCACGGCAATAGCACAGGCAAAGTCAACGGCTACGGCTACGGTAGAGTCTGACACGGCACGGTGTTTGGTTCTCGTCTACGTTTTGAGCTTTGAGTTTTGAGTTTTGATGTAACTCTTTACTATTTGATATTTTCCCTACGAGTTTAGACTTCTGGAGAGAAGTGGAATTGAACGAGAAGGAGAACTAGAACCAGAATTAGAATTAGAATGAAAAGGAGAATGAGAAGGAGAGTCAGAGTCAGAGCAAGAGCAGAACGAAAACTACGAGTTTACAGGATTTTTGTAGAAACTTCATTCTAAACTCTGTATTGAGGTTGGAGTATGGAGTGGAAAATGTATATGTATTTTACAAAGGAAATAAAAAGGGAGCAAAAACAGCACGTGTTGAAGCTTATGTTACATTCATTTTTATTTCTTTGACTGATTTTAAGACTTTTCCCCCGCATGATACACATTACATGACTAAAGATCCCAAAGATACAGTTGACTTGTCAGTTGACTTGTACATGCAAACGATTTTGAATACTCGCTGCAGTGTAGCAGTTGGTGAATTTGAATTTGCAGAATCCAGAATCCAAAAATAATCTTTTATCATGTCAGTTTATCTAAAAAGGAGGAAAAAGATGAAAAGGAAAGCGGAATGAAATGAGGAAGATTTCATTTAAAGAATCAGTTAGCATCAGTTTTTCTTTTTTCTCTAAACTCTAGACACATATCCCATACAATGTTGACATTGACATTGAATCGGGCTGTTATCTGTTATCTTTTATTCGTTATTTGTAATACACGCTACTTACTTACACATATACATGCACGTACATATGCATATGCAGAGTGAGTAAAAGTGGATTCATTTTGCAATGGAGTATGTATAATGTATAGTGTACATTATATTGTACATGGTAATCTGAAACCTGTTGATTGATGGCGGAAAAATTTGTCGCAGTATATTGCCAACAACCCAATCTATGTACAAATGTATGTAAAGTGTGATAACATGCTACTGTGAAAATCATTCCTCTTTGGATTTGGATTTGGATTTTTGTTTGTACAAGTAAGATGAAAAAAATGATGTATGTTTTTTTAGCTTTGGAAGTTTTGCTGATTTTTGATCAATTTTATTTATTTAGATGGAATGATTATTTAAAGAAAACTAATTTACCTATGTAAAGAGTAAATTAAATTAAATGTTGGTGCTAAAAATAGATAACTGTATTGACTGACTTTTGATTGACTTTGACTTTGACATGGATCTGGAATGAAATTTTCTACATTGTACATTGTACATACATACAACATACAACATGCTTGTATTCATATACTGTGTGGTTTTAATATTTAAATTGAAATTGAATTTCAAGTTTAGATTTCCAAGTAAATTAATAGTTGAGCTTGGAACTTGGAATTGCTCGTCAATTGACTATACATTCTACTTATATTACTACAGATATATGATCCATTGAAACCAAGTTGTTTTTATGATTTATTCATATTGGTTTGATTCGAATTTTGTTTGAAAATCAAGGTTAAATTACACAATGTCCTTTCTCACTACCGTCTTCATTCACTACCAACTATACCAACTACCAATAGCTACGAATACAAACTACGTTACACACTCAACACTCAACACTTAGTACTTAAATACACACACAATGCATAAACTGCAAACGTTATCCATATGAGTCACAAGTGTAGAATTTCATTTCCACACTAAAGACACTTTTAACTGTGCCGTTTTCCAATTTGTATTCCTACACAAAAGTGTACAATACTATAAACATACATTTTTAATTACAAGCCTCTCTTTCTTTTACTCTGTTTGCTATAGTACAGTATATTAAATGAAAAATCAAGGAGCTTTGTATTTTACATGCATACTAATTGCGTACATTTTAGACGAGAGGCAAATCATACATAATTCTGCACAAAATTGAGAGTTGAAAGTAATGTGGTAATTTCCGGTCAACGCATATCATTATTATTATTCCAGTAAGATGGAGTTTGGAAATGTCGCGTGCGGAAAAGGAAAAGGCAAATGGGTAAACATTTGACTCTTTTCTTTACTCGCCACCTTTTTTTCATGCATGCAAACTCTAAACTGCAAACTGCAAACTACAAACTGCAAACAAGCTTAGGCTTCTTTACGTCGTGGACGAGGACTATGTACAATATATAATACTATACAATACACATGTATATTGACGTTTAAGATTAAATTTTAAAAGCCCTCGACGTATAGGTCGTATAGTAATAGTAATAATACTAATCCTAGTTAATGACATCGTCAAAGTGGAATGTGGAATGCGGACCATTCAAAACCAAAATTCAAACATGTGCAAACTAAACAAACAAAAAGTGCCATATTGTCACAATCCGCAGTACACAAGTAAGCACGGCTGCTGCTGCTGCTTCTGCTTCTGCAACTACTTGAAACCAATTACAATCACTACAATTTGTCCATTGTGCACCAGTTACGACTTACGAGTGTGGATAATGGACTGAGGGGCGATTAAATGGGAATTATCCTACAAACTGTTATTATTTATAACCAATTATCCTTTGTACAAACAATATCATTGGAAATTGAATGCAAAGTAATTTATACAGTTCATGTGTGCTGTAAGCTGTACAGTGTACAGTGTACAGTGCAGTGTACAGCATTTATGTAGATACGTAGATGGATTTGCCTATACAAATTTTTTATTTCCCTTATTCTTCTACTTATTCTTTTATTCTAGTCAATAGTCTCTGTGTCACTGACAATTAACGACCAATGACCAATCCATAGTTTACTATTAACCATGTACTGCGTTTTAACGTAGATTATAGCTGAAGTGTGAAATGTACAAGTAACTACTGTTGCGATTTCTAAAGAATCAAAAATGGATTAGAAAAAATTATTGTTTTCCTCCAAAATCATTGAAATGTCCAAAACTTTGTTTGACTGTTGCTTGAACGAGGTATTTTTATAGCTTGAAGCAACAGTCATGCAACATGTAACTTAGTGAAGCAGATCTTGGATCCAGAATCTAGAATCTAGACTTTGTTTGTCTCAACTGGAGCAAAACTTAAGAATGGAAGGATTCACCATTCACAATTTACTATGTATTAAATGCATGTACAAGGAAATCATACATAAAACACAATGTTTTAACCTATACAAGCAGCGTTTGTTTCTGTTTTGTGCAAGGAAGACAGCAAACTATGAAATATGAATCATATCATCAAATAGAATATTTTATACGTGGTGCATGTATGCATGCACTTTCTTCTTCTCCTCCTCCAGAATCCTGGAGCTCAAGTCTCAAGTTGAGGCTGTAACATAAAACCCACCTCCGCCATTTCCTTATGAATACATTGTGAACTTTACATGCCTTGCATTTTATATGTTGTATGTCGTTTGAGGTATGAAGCATGAGACTTACCGTAGACAAAAGAGGAGAATATCTGTAATCTGTAATGTAAATCATACACCATATACAACATAAAATAAAATACAGAGACTGGAGGATGGAGAATACTAAAGATATCCTATGGTAAATATGGACTATTAAATATGTATGTGCACAAAGTAGGAAATGAAATGAAATAATGTATAAAAATCAAGTGCATCTGATGTGATGTGATAATATCATCACATCCACGAAAATATAATCCAAGTCCCATGCTGAACATTCAACATACTGCACAGTCTACAGTTTACAACGTGTCTTTGCAGTACACAATACATAGTACGTTCATTTCCACACTCTTTAGTGAATATCGTTATCCTGTCCATTCTCCATCCTCCATCCTCCATTGTGTATTACAATTTGTAATTTATGAGCAATACAGCTCAGCTCAGCTCAAAGCAGTACAGTAAAGCACAGACTGCCATGCAGATTGTACATTGTACATTGTATATGGGACGGGAATGGGAATGGTAAATGCCCATAGTTACTTTATTGTAGACAGGAGATATTATGTGCTAAATATTCACATATATTATGCAGAATATTACGTACAATCATCATCATCACCTTTATAAGTGTACAATATTTATGCATGTGTGTACATGGGTAGATGGGAGTGTATTTGAGCATAAAGAACAATGTTCAATTACAGGAGAGATTACTACCTAAGACCTAGAGTCTAACATCTAATATCTAATGTCTAATATCTAATACACACTCCTTCTCCGCCATATATAAATATATTCTTGTAAATAAATAAATACAGTGTACAATATAGGCTTTAGATTCATGAGACGGTGATTATGAAGAGAGCCAACCAAGAACCAAGAAAACCAAGAAAAGCATTCAAGACGACGATAGCAATAATAATAATAATAATAATAATGCATAATACTGGTGATGATGGAGGTAAAGTAATAGATGTTCACTCATTCTCATGCTCATACTTATATATTATTATGTATGTTGTCGTGTACTGTGTACTGTGTACTGTGCAGACAGGAGACAACATACAGGTAGACTCTAGACTCAAAATCAGACTTTGCATGTATGAATGTATACATGTATCATTCTTGTTATTCTCTCATGAGGCTAGGCCTAGGTTTCCCTCGAGGCTTCAGCACAAAACACAAGACGCGATGCATATGTAAACTTGTGTATCTATGCAAGCTAAAAAACACAATACAAGAAAGCATGTATCATACAGATTGTAGACTGTAGATTTGTAGACGGTTTGCACTATACTTCATACTCCATACTCAAATAGTCATTCTCTACTTATGGACGGATGGGGTCAGTGCGCTTTCCAAGGTGAGCAGCAGACATTGAAACATTGAATCTCTCCCTCCTCCTCTCTCTCTTTTTCTCTCTCTCTCTGTGAGTGTTTCTGCCAAAGTCAGAATCAAAATCCACGACAAATTCATGGATCCAAAATCCACAGGATGAGAAAACAAGGGAAGATTGAAGGAAAGAAGAGTTGTTATACTACAAGAATATCCAAGTATAAATGTATAAGTATACGTTTCAAACGTATGAATACTGAAACTGATGCTGATTACTAACTCTTTTTTGTCCATACGAATTTTATTTATTCACTGACGCACTCAAGTGAGTATAGAGTACAGAGTACTGACTGGATGAATATGTACAGTGTACATTCATTCCTCATCATAAGTCGTCAGAGTAAAGAATAAACGTAAGAAGCACTCTGTGTATGGTATGGAGTATGGAGAGATGAATTCACGTTCCGTTCCATTGTTGTGCCTTCCAGACTCCAGATGATGATCATGATGTATGTGTTTGTATGTGTGTTTGTATGTATGTATGAGTCTCTTCAACTATCAAGTATGTACAATTTACATGAGGTGTGCAGTGTGTAATTTTGTTTGTACATTTTGCCCACTCTACATTCTACACTCTACGCTCTCGACTTGACTCTGACTTCACAGTCTAGTCGCTAGTCACTAGTCACAAGTTTAAAAACGTCTGGTTAAACTCCATTTTCCCTCTTCAGACCAAACCATCTTTTAAAGGACCTTGAGTAAAAATTGCGGAATTATTCTGTAGTCAAGAGTCACGAAAAGAAATTTTAATAACTAAAAGTCCTAGAAACAAAAGTATGAAATATGTTTTTCCCGATATACTTTTAAAAAAATTACTTTATTTCAGTAATTATTTTAGTTTAGTATAGTTTCTAGTTTCTAGTATCTAGAAAAGTTAGTAGTGAGTAAAACAAATGTACTTAATAATCCCCAGATTCTATTCAAGGTCCTCTGAAACGTTGGCAGTTGATATACTAATACATGTATATAATATGCCTGTGTGTGGATTGTGGATGCATTTTTTGCCCATTCCATTCTCGCTCGCTCGCTCGCTCTGTTTTCTCAGCTTTGTCTTCTTGCATGTGGTTGGTTTTTCATACCTAGTGGAACCATCACGTATTTATGATTGAACTAGACTAGTATAACATGTCTATAATATATATACTATGTATTATGTACAAAATAATATTCATGCTGTAAATTATTCCACGTGCAATTGAGGAATTAAGTCAATTAAAATCAGTAAAGGAAATCAACACTAAATTTTTACCTCAAAAATCCTATACTTAAAATGTGAGCAGCTCCGAACAAACTTGTACATTTTAATATTGAAGCAGAGAGCAAAGAGCGAGAGATGGGTGGATTAAAAGTTTTGATTTTCCATCAGTTTTCATACTATGAGAATAAATGTACAAAATTGAGAGAGAAATGACAACCCTGTATAAAACACTAAAAAGGTTGAGCATATATGAAAATCAGGATCTAAAGAGAGTTTTATTTCTTGTTAAATCCTCTGTTTCATTCATTCCTGTTTTTGCATTGCAAATTTAATAAAATGTACTAAAATAATATTATTATTATTCATGCAAAATCCATCCATCTTTTTCAATTTTTTTAATGCTCAAAGCCTATTTTTTTTGTAAGTTTTTGTAAAATAATGTATGGAGAATATTTTATGAAACTTCCTACAAGAATACTAATAAATCTATTAAATTTGTAATCTGTAATCTCAACTTTCATACTGTAATACCCAGATCCAGATCCAGATCCAGATTTAGTCATGATAATAAAAATGTATGGAGGTGACTGGAGTAAGCCATTGTCATGTAGTAGAAATTTATTATAAGGTTTAGTTAGCAAAAACTACGACAAAGACAAAGACGACAAAGACGCAAAAAAAAACAAATAAACGTGAGCATAAAGGGAAAGGAAAAATGAAGAAAAAATGAGGAGAAAACACAGGACCTTGCTACAAATAAACGTGTACATAAGCCATGTAACATGTAGGAAAAATCTCCCTTGCGGCTCATCTCTGTGTATTTATTAGTAATGAAGAGACTCATTCATGTTCATCTACAAACTACGGAGCTTTGAACAAAAGCATACATGAGAAAATACAGAATACAAACAGAGACTTGAGATGTTTACACTGTGTGCACTGTAAGAAAAAATCATTGCTTTGGATGCTTTTTTAGAGCATCCCGTGAGCATCCCATATGTTAATACATGGAACCAATGCTCACAAAATGGTCATGGAAACGCATTTTTCTTAGAGTGTGTACATACAAATGTAGAGTACGTACCTACACATTATTGTAGTTTTTACTCGTTTTGCCATGGGACTCCAAGTAGAGAAAAGAGTCCGAGTCTGAGTTTGTCTTTGACTCGGTTGGTTCTTTTTTTGGAGCTTTCTCGGTTTGCAAAGTGACCACAGAAAACTCGGCCCAAGAGAGAAAATCCAAAGTGAAAGGAAGGAAAGAAAAAAAGAAAGAAAGAAAGAGAAGGGATAAAAAGGAGAAAGAGGAGATAAAGAAAAGGAAAAGGAATATTCTTACAAAGACATTCCTTTCTTATTCTACATGATGTACAATGTACATTCTCTCTATACTCTATACTGTATGTACAAATACAACAAATATTACATACAGATGGAAAAGTCTAGTATAAGAGAATACGAGGCATGTAATTTCTAAGAAAAATGATGATATGCGGGCAAATTGTATATATATATTGTACATGGATGTGATGGACTGGATGCGTTTCTATTCGAGGAAAATTCCATTTGTATAGATAGATAATGTTTCCCTTGTTAAACAGCAAATGTAAATGGTCTGAGAACTGCGAACTGAGATCAAAAACATAGTAATAGTACAAATGCCCACTGCATACACACACAAGACAAGCCGAGTCAACAAGACTTTGAGTATTTTTATAAGCTCAATAATCTCAATTTTTATTACACGTCAAATTCTTATGACGACTGTTCTTAAAACATACATGTACAAACCTTTGTACTTTGTGCTTTGTGCAGAGATATAAAGTAAGCAGAAACCAAGGAAATGTGACACTTTGTTCTGAGCAGATTCCAGGAAAACCTAGTCTCGATTCTCGAGCCTGCCTGTTATACTATCATTAGTTAGTATTACGCTCATATACGCACTGTATTATATAATATTTAAGTTTTCTATATCCACAGTATTTATTTTTGCAGTCAAAAGAGTTTGATGCTGAAAAGCTGGAGGATGTAGAATGTATAACCAACTGAACCAACAAATACGTAAACTTGCTTGCGTGGTACAGTGTACAAATGGCAAAATAGCTAAAAATTTGTTGTTGTTCCGGGAAATCTTTTTTTTACTTTACTTTTTTCCTTATTGTAGGAAAATATTACTTTCACATTGTTAAAGAGGAGAAGAGAAAAACGTAGAAGAAAAGTTTATGAGCATTGACAAATGTGGATATGAGCAAGTGCGTTGATATACATATTATATTTACTTCTGCATCATATATATCTACACGGTACATACAAAGCCGTTTAAAAATTGTACTTGGCTTATCCTAAAATATCGCGTATGGATAAATTTTCTCGTTTTGGAATCTCCAATCCCATCTCTATGTCTCTATTTCCGTTTCTGCTTCTGGATCTGTTTCTGCATTTCTGCATCTGAATCGTATTTTGTGTTTGGTTGTGGAAAATGGAAACTGTATTAAGTGAAACTGTACGCAGTGACGATATATTTATTGTCGACATTTTACTTTTGTACAAGGAACCAGGAACACTACACTGCCTGCCTATCTTTGTACATTGTACATTGTAAAAGCTTGAATCGGTACATAAAGCGTGGAGCAGAACAAAATTTACTTTGTATACAATTCCGGATTCCGGTAAGCTGGATTAACGAATGGCGAGTTTCTTTCTACTTGAATTCACTCTCTCTTTTTTTTTCTTTTTTGCTTCATTCCTACGAGGAAAATTTGAACAAGAGGGAAAAAAGGAACCACCAGGAGAATTTTGTATAAAGATGTTCATGTGCATACATGTGTATACTGTCTAGTGTATAATGTCAGCACAACAATTCTTTCCCTTTCTCCTCTTTGACTCCTCTCTGAATTTCTGGATGTATCGGGACGGAGAAAAAAGAGAAAGAAAGGCAATGTGAAATGTAAAATGGCTGTTGTAACTTGTAACTCGTACGTTTTCCTGTATACCTTGTGCTGCCTGAGAATTTCCCCTGAGAAACCGAACCGTCTTCAACAACCAGGCAGGCAGGCAGGCAGATAGATAGACAGACAGGCAGACAGACTTGTTGAGGGGGTACAAGGGAAAAGAAGGGAGACGAAGGAAAAAAGAACGGTAAAGGTAGAAGAAGAGGAAGCAAAACAAGGAAAGCTTCTGCTAACAAGTTGAGCCAACTTTCCATATCTTTTACTTTTCATAGTCCATAGTCCATATAGATAGAAAGTAGATTGTGAATAGCGAAGAAACGCTTGTCGTCATTTAATTAGGGAATAACTAGGATCAGCTTCCTATCCCTGGATTCTACATTCTACATCCAAAGTTCTACATTTTACTTTCTACGTTCTCTACATCTTGATTTCTGTACAACTATCCAAGTTAAAATTACTGCTCCAACTAAGTAAGTAAGTAAGTAAGATGAGACCGGATCTAAAACACAAATTAATTTCAGTTTCACTACAACAGCAGAAGAAAAAAGTAGTGGGATGAAAAAAATGGAGAATCAGGCATGGTGAAAAGTGTATGCATTTTCTCGAGCTTAAATCCAATTACATTCATCCTATCCTCTCTTTCCACTTCATTTCATTGTACATTCAGCATTCGGTATTCGAAATTCGAAATTCAACACTCAGTATAAAAGTATTCAGCATTCTGCATTCTGCATTCAACATCCAGCATCCAGAATCTTGCATCTTAAATCCTTGTATGTTTCCGATTAAAAATTTATTTTGTGCAAAAAATACACTTTGGGTATGATGTTTTAGTCAAGTCTGGAAACCAGACTTCCAGACTGCCTGGAGAAAGGAGTGAAATGTGAAAAACAGGCAAGACTAAAACATCACACGAAATTCTAGACCGAGTGAAAGGCAA
>JAQGBI010000002.1:0-102635 GCA_034698325.1 Sminthurinus elegans | reverse complement strand
ATGAGGCACAGTGCAAATCTAATGATATTCTCATGAGATTTTAATGAGATATTCGACCAAAATCTCATCATGCACCATAATAATATTTTTTTCTGAGGGTTATGAATTAAGTTCCAGCTTTAAATAAAGGTGCAATAATACAGTACAAAATAAACAGTTAATACCTTCACTTGCTGTTTTTCCAACGTCATAAAAGGTTTGAGATTCAGATTCATGGCTTCTACCTGTAGATATAAATTCAAAGCATTTTTAAAAAAATAATTTCATATTCAATTTTTTAAATTCAAGTTTAATGCTATTTCCAATTTCCGGTTTCCGGGCTCAGACGTGCATAAATAACTCAAAAATCGACTCAACACATCTTTGACTAGAATAAATTGTAATCTGTCATGTTTCCGAGTATATTTCTTCCAAACTCTATACTTTATGCTACATTTTTTTATTGATTAAATACTCTCATTGACACAACTTGACTTATCACTCTCATTTTCCCCGAGGTCGTTAGTCAACCGAACGTTTCCACGTACATTTGTATTGTGTATATGCAACTGTGTGTATTATGTTATTTTAGTCGGTTTGTGTAAAGTGTTTGGATGTCTCGAAATCTCGAGTCTCGACTTAGGGTTGTTCGATCCTTCCCAAAAGTTGGTAAAGTTGCTAGTTACTTTTTTTCAAAAACTTTTGAAACATTTACAAAATAAAGCCATAGCAGTTCAGGTCAAAAGGTCAAAATATCTTAAAATATCGTCAAAAAGGACGAAAAAATTAAATTGGCATATTATTAAATTGACTGGATTAAAGTTACAAGTTGAAGATATGATATTATTTAATGTTGATGATTTTTGAAAACAAAGATTCGGTAGAAAATTCAGGATTCAAAATTTTCATTTCCATGTTCAAAAATCTTGAAATTGCAACTTTTAGGACTTGGAAGTATTTGAACAGCCCTAAAATGGATTTATATGGAGAGAAGCAGGAGTGAAAGTATATATTTGGAGAGTGTCTATGGACATATATTTTATATCACGAGGTTCCTTTTCATTTTCATTTCCAGGCTGTCTCTCCCTTCTGCATGCAGAATGCAAACACACGTACATAAATAAATATAACTAAAGTCTATACAGTCTACAGTTGTACATTTGTACACATTATACTTTTGTGGCTTTGGATTCGACTTTGGCTTTGACTTTGGTTAAGTTGTATTTTGTTTCCAGTCATGTTGTCTTTCAGCACTTGCTATTTTATGTTCTCCCATCAGATTCATTGTAATTCAGAGCACATGTAGGACGGGGAAAGAGCAACACAATGTGAGCAATGTGCATTTTGTAATATACATGTAAGATGTAAGTGTAAATTGTAAGCTTGTGTGAGTGTGTTTGTGAGTGAGTGTTTGTAGTTTGTATTTTGTAAGTTGGTTGAATTCAGGAGAGAATTGGAATTTGTTCCTTGTTTGATTCGGTCAGGAAGGCGAAGATGATTTGGAAAAATTGCCTTGCGAGTGAAAATGTAAATGTAAACAATATGTTTTTGGTGGTGGAATAATGTGCTGGTTCACAATGTACAATTCATAGTACACAAAATACAATACAAAATACATGGAATATGCAATAAACAATACACAATGCACTAAATCTACAAATGTATTTGTATTTGTGTTTGTGTGCATGTATATTGTTGTTCCGAGAGGTTGTAAAATGGGGAATGGGATGGATGAGAAATGTTTCTACAATGTAAAATGTACAATACACTAGACAAATGCACAAAGCAAAGAATACAGAATACAGAGACAGTTTGAAAGGGAGAGTGTGTACGACTTGAAACATTATTCTTTCCTTCCTTTTACTTGTATTTGTATTTGTATTTGTACTTGTACTCTCATTCCATTTTGTTCATAATCAATTTGAAAATTCCATTGGCAACTCACATGTGGAATCTACATAAGTAAATAATGGGATCCTATCCCGTCCTGTCGTGTTCGAGACAACCTTTTATTGTTCTTGGCCGCCTCAACACTACACTCCACACGCCACACTACTACAGATATCACCACACATTCTCAATTCTCAATTCTCACTCTCTCAGTCTCAGTTACAAAATACTCTGTAAATGTATAATGTATAATGTACAAATTTCTCTTCTCCTACTCCTTCCTTCCTTTCTTCTTTCTCCATGATGTTGTTCCTTTTTGTGGTTTTGGTTTCCCTTTAGCTTCTATCTACTCTCGACTTTCATGGACTGGATAAAGGATGAAGGATGAAATGTATTTGGTATTTGTGTAAATGGTAAATGGTAAGTGCACAAGTAAAATTCAAACTCAAACTGACTTGCGATTTGAGCCTTGAGGCTTGAGCTGTGAGTTGAGCTCATCTGCCCTCAAAAACCACATTTCTCAAGTAGTCACCACTTTGTCTGTCTCAGCTTCATTTTAAACATCACCATTATCCATTATCCATTTACTATCTATTTTCTACTGTGAATCAAATGAGGTCACGTTAAAAGGATTCCTCATTACACATTATAAAAGGCAAAAGACAATCAGAAATGCACCCATTTATCTGTCTTTGATGTACAAAGATAAAAGAGGAAAAATAAAGTTGTACACAATAAAATCCAAAATGTGCATCAAAATTACTATTTCAGGATAAGTTTTAGGACTTGTGATGCACTGCATTTTAGTTGTGGACTTTGAACATGTATGATGATGAAATAGACATAAACGAGGATATCGCTGAATTATTATTTTTCACCAATGTAGTTACAATGAACATTGACTTGCCTTGAACTTGTAATAGCTCCTGATATTTCCGACAAGATAAAACTAAAGCTACAGCCCTTTCCCTTTATTTCAACATCAACTTTCTACTTTTGAGCTCTTGAGCTCTGGAGCTGATGAATGATGAAGTTATGAAAATGGAAATTTGAATGCGAATTCCGGAGGATGAAGTCGCATCTGGGAAACCGACTCCCTTTGGGATGTACAAGGGAAAATAGATAGATGTAATGAGCGTAAAACAGATTTAAGTTAAGGTAAGAGCAACTTTGCTAGATTAACATTAGGTAAAAGGAAATGAGAAATGAGATAGGTCCAGGATCCAGGATGAACCCAGAACGCAGATGTGCATTTTGTACATCATAATATTTGCTATTATTATCATGCCTGTATTATTTATTCACATCTAAATAATACGTAAATAAACAAGTGCGTATATGTATAATATTATGTAAATAATACATAATAAAGAATAAACGATGCAACAACTGCAATCTGACTTGCAAATGGCAAACATTTATTCTCATTTATTGCAACATCATATTTGTTATTTGTGTAATGAAAATTCATACAGGGAGCCAAGCTATTTAGAAAATGAGGTACTTTGTGTTCTTTGTTGAGGTATGCTTTTGTTGTTTGATACAAACAGCCAAAATCCAAAATTCATAGAACCACTAAAAACAATAATATATGAATAATTCGGAAAATAGTATAAACAATGAAAAGATAGCCTTGCTTTTCAATATGAATTTTGAGAGTGCATTTGTAGAGACAATAATAACTCATACAGATTATACATTATACATACACAATACACGTGGATAAATGAGTAATGATGATGAAGACTCATCATAATTTTTCATAAATTTAGATAGTCTAAACAAAACCAAAAGGTCGGCAGATGTTTAGAAAAAATGAAACATGATGTTTTGATGTAAAATGTAATACATATTGTAAACTGCATCTAGAGTCTAGAATCTACATTCTAGATTCTTGATTCTAGGTAATGTGTACGGTGCTTGCAAAAACGAGTGTACTTACTTTTCCTGTGAAGGTTCAATGACAAACAAAAACAAACGCAAACACAAGACAGAACTTGAAACAGAGAGAGAGAGAGATGAATACAGAAGAAACCAAAAAGAAATGAGAGTTGGTTAAAAAGGTGAATGAATCAAGTTGTCTATTAACTAGACAGAAAATGGTCTCATTTGGAAATGAAAGTAATTACATAATCGCTATATAAGCCATTTGTAAGTATTAAAACAGGGAAAAGACCATGTAGATAGTTTGTGCGTATACGTTATTAGTGCTATTACTTACACAAGCACATATTTATAGATGAAGGGAAACGTAATAATAGCGAGGAGTAGATAGACATTAGACGTGCAAGCACAACTATCTGTACGGTGTCTGTTTTCACTTCTCACTCTCATTCTCTAGCTCACTTGTCTACGGATTACGGTTTACGGATAGATGGGAAAAAATACACTAGACTTTTAATTTTGCATATCTTCTCATCTGCACATACAATGAGCAAATATATGCAAATCTTCATATGTAAAACGTACATTGTGCAGGAGTGTATTATAACGTGAGCAAGAGGAAAAAATTCTCAAAATAGATTCGAGCATCGTTTATTTTTGACATTCACTTAAAGTGACGGAGAATATCAAAACATTTGATTTTTTGTCACTTTCTTCTGTGCCTCTTCACTCTGCCTCTCTCATAAAAAAGACGACCAAGACAGAGACAGAGGAAGAGAGGACCAGAGAAGCCTCACATAAACTTTTCCCTACATATTTCACTCCTCAAAGCACTCATTATTTTCTTTAAGCCTCATGAATTTTGAAATTTAATTCAAATTTCCCATGTGCAAAAGAAAAGGAACAGGAGGGAAACAGAGGAAATCTAACCTACTTTTTTTTTACTCAACTCCTGATTCTCAATTCACTTTTGTAAATTCTCTCTATTTATTTACTATTTTGTTTATCATTCCGAGTAACTGCTACTGGTTACTGTTTACTGTTTACTCTTATGATTTGCCCGTATAAATTTTATTAAGGTTTGAAGCTTTGAAAATCTACCCATGCTTTGATTCTCGATTCGCGAGCACTAAAAACTGAATATTGAACATTGAGCATCGCGCATTTTAGTTCTGATCAAAAAAAATAGGTAATGAGCCTGGTAAAATGCGACTGATTTCCTCTCTACATGTCTCATTCAATGTACATTCATCTTGCTTCGGTGACTATCTGTATTTCCGCATTTATTTTATTTCTTTTCCTCGCCCTCGCTCGCTCCTTGCTCTTTTTTCAATTTTCAATGGTGTGGTTTATGATATGACAATCTTCATTTTTTTCCAAAAAAACGGATATAGACATGTACATTGTACATTGTAGATCGTTACACAGATTTAATGTGGAAACATAAATCTTTCCGACCTATCCGTCTTTCTATTCCCAATTCACATGTAGAACGTAATATTTACGCATTTACATTTACACTTGAATTAATGACTCGCATCTTATAAAATTTATAAGAAAATAGGAAACATAAACTAAACCAAATCACAACCCTTTTTTTCATAGGAAATAATAATAAGTATAACTCAGGTAGTTAATTCTTCATTTAAATAGAAAAAAATATATACATGTTCTCTTCTCTCGTCTACTACTTTTATAAAAACGTGGGACATATGAGACATGAGACATGAGATTTAATATGTTAGACAGCTGGTTCACAGGTTTTGGGTTCAGGATCGGGCTTTCAGTGAACCCTGTAGAATTATTTTGCTCAAATTTTCTGCTTCATGTCTGTCAAGGCAAAACAAGATACAAGATTGTGGAAATAAAGGTGGGTGCCCCGTGTCATTTTTTTTGTATTATTAGAAGTTGTTGGAAAGTTTATGACTGTGTGTGAGTGTGAGTGTGTGTGTGTGTCACGAGTAGACATTCCTCAACGGATTTTGACTCATTCAGAGATAGAAAACGTGTGTATTGTACAGTATTGTGATGCTGCGTTTTGTGGTTAGTGTGTAGGTTTATGATTCCACCCTTGGCACTCTTACCGTTTTATACTATACCTATGCAATTTTCCAATTTCGGTCCAATCCAGTTCAATACAATTCACAAGTGTGTGTAACATTGCATATTACTATCTATAATCTACACAGTATGTTAGTAGTGTTATGTATCTAGAAAGTATGTAGATAATCCCTTGTGGATAATATTGACATAAGACATTAGCTACACATTCTATCTCCAATCTCTCCATTCCTACATGTTTGTACAGATCAACATTTTTTCTTTCCCCCCCTCTCTCTCTCTCTCTTCATCAACCATACATGATACATATCAACCTCCACTTTTTTATTTTATAACCAATAGATTGATTATTATTGTTCCCCGCCAACATGAGAACCACTAGAATACTACAGTAGAATGTAGAATCCACTTTGATATACTTACTCCCTTGTATTTTGTACTTTGTATTTTTTCACAGACGCAGAAACTGAGACCATCCGACAAACTGTTTTAAATTTAAACTCATGTTTTTCTCACTCAAGTTGTGTAATGCCAATACCAAACCAATACGAATGTAAATACCACTGGAATACAATACAATTTAAAATTTAGGGTCCTCTTACATTAACTTTTCTTTTTTTTTACTTTTTTTGTCTCCCGTGGTTTTTTTTGAGAGCGGGAATTGAAGCGAGTAATGCGTGAGAGAGGGAAAAGAAATTGGAGCTTGTGGCTTGCGTCTTGTGTAGATCGTCAATAGACAAAAGTCAGTCAGTCATTTAGTTAGCTCGATCGTTGTTACGCATAGATAGATAGACAAATACAGATTCAGATACAGATACAGAAGATTTGGATCCATGTAAAAGAAAGCTACTACATGTATTTTTATGTGTATTAATATGCGTAGGTGCTGTTTTGGCTGGTGATTCAAGTATAATTTGTCTTACTCGTTGCAGAGTCTAGTGTACAGTGTATACATTGTGCAACATGTAAAATGTAAAAAGAGTTCATTACATAAACCTAACTACAAACTAAACTACAGGATTGATGATGCTACATCACCGTTCATCGTGTTGTTTTTTCTTTCCTTCCTTCCTATTTTTTTCTTCTTCTTCTTCTACTTTTTTTTCTTCTTGTTCAAGCGTCTCATGAAAAAATTCTACAGAGACTAAGAAGAAGGAGATTCTTGTCTCTAGTACAAATTAGTCGACAGGAGCTTTCTCTAGCTGTTTGTCAAGAATTAAGAATGGAATGGATGTGTAATGTGTAATATGTAGATAAGGAGTATTAATTGTAAGTATACATGTAAAAGCATATTAATGCTACAGTTTAAAATTCTACTTCCTCTTTCTCTCTCTGTCTCTCTCTTTCTCTCTCTCTCTCTCTCTACCGTTTATCACGAACTGAATTGAATATGATGGATCCGACACTTTTTGCACTAATTAATATTCATTTAATTCAAATTATTTATATCTCTTCAGGTTCAAGTTCTCTTTAAGCTTTTATCTTTTATCTGTATCTATGCATGGTACATGATATATTTTACGTTTTACGTTTTAAAGTATATCTATCTCTACTTTGTAGTCTGTAATACTCACAGGACCACAAATCCAATACATTGCAGATACGTTAACAGCGGAAACGTGCAGTTGTCTAGTTCATTAATTCTACCCAATGACTCATGACTCATTAGTCTGTAAAATGTCCAGACACACTGCCTCCAAATTTACATTTTCAGCTGTCATACTCTATAGATTTTAGATTGCACATTGTACATTGTTCATTGTTCATCGACCCCATAGAAATAGATGTATACTTATGCGATGGGATTTGGACTTAAAAAAGTTTTCTCTTACCAATCAGTCGACTAAAAGATGCGGGCGGCCTCCACTGGGGATAGTGCTTTGGGAAACTGAAAACATAGAACAAGGAAATTTCAAGTATAAAAAAAAATGTTTGAAAGATCTTTGTGTAAAACCATGTGCCATGAGGAATGAGAAATGATATAATAATAATATGTAAAACGTACCGTTTTGGGGTCCAAAAAGTATTAAGTACAACACGGTAGACAATGAGTTTATCATCTTTACACGAACTAGCACTTTGACTTTGCACTGTTGAGATGGAGATGAAAACGAAGAGAAAGAAATAGGAGAGGAAAGAGCAAGTGACCAGTGGCCACTGACTTAATTTTGACCGGTGAAATAAGAAAAGATTCATGTCCGTCCTTTTATATATATTTCAGTAAATATTTTATTATTATTATTATTATTGTTATGAATCTGTGATCACAAATGATCTGACATTGATCACTTAAAACTAACTCTTTTTAATTTATTTTTTTAATAAAAATCAATTTTTTTTTAATAAAATGTCCACAGAGCCATTTAGTCAGTCTTCACTTTCTGTCCTCATTTCTCCTTTAGAAAAAACAGTTTTACTATATTTTACGGAGAAAGTGTTAAATGAAACTAAGGAGAAGCGAGTTGAGCCGCCGCACAAGAGGTGTATTCCCTTCTTGATTAATATTACAAATGACGGAGTAGGGTAATGGGCTCAAGATTAAATGCTCCACTAATACAAGTATGCAAAGTGCAAAGACTACAAACTACAGTCTACAGACACGCTTCTTATTCATTCGAGTGCATACGAGTAAGAAAGATAAGATGCAGAAGGTGTCGTAAGGATTGGGGAAACAACAGAGTTGGAATTGGAATTGGAATCACTTGCAAATACATGTACAATATACAAGCCACAAGCTACACATTAGAAAATGTAAGGGCAGAGAAAGAGAGAAAGAGCTCCTCAACCTCAACTCAACATTTACTATTCACTGAATAGTATTCAGCACTGTAGATTGTAGATCCCTGTGCATTGTGCATATACTACTGAACTCTTGTCTACATGTATTGCGAAAATCTAAATACTCGAATAATTCTTCTTTTCTTTCTGTCTTAACAGTTTCTGTCTGTACTCTGGATTTACATCCATCTTTTATTCTGTAATGTTTGTCTTGTGTGATTTGGTGTGGTGTGGTTTGGTTTGGTTTGGTTTGGTGTAGTGTGTAATAAGAGGGCTTTTGGACTTGGCTTCAGTTTTTCTCTGGGCCTGTTGCCTCTCTCTTGTCTCTGACGTGACTTACCATATAAAATCCATAGTCTACATACTACATACAAAGAATAACATGTATAATTCATACGTACATACATACGTACTTATGCCTGTCGTTGTATCTCCATTTCTTTCTTGAGACAGACAGACTGCTTGGCTTCTTTCTCAATATCATCATTCTTTTATTCCTTGTTCTTTCTTATCCATTCTACCTGCTTCATATACTATACAAACTGCATATTAATATAAACAATTCATTCTCAATTTCCATGCAGACCAATAAAGATTTTGATACAGATATCAGTACTAAGCAGGAGGCATTTATTCATGTATTGTTTCTTGTTATTGTCCATTTTTACCAAGTACTTGGACCAGATTTTTTACAAGATTAAATACAGACATTTTATTAACTGTTTTCTAAAAAGTCTGAAATAAAAGTCGAGTTTTCATGTATTTTTGTATTTTGTTTCGTTTAGACTTTAAACAAGCAACTTTTGCGTCTTACTCCAAAAGATGTGAAAATTGTCCTATTTTCTTAAAGCAAATCTTGATTTTTTTTAATGCAAATGTAAACGTCTATAAACTCATTCATTATAAAGTTAGCTGAATGACCAAAATGAGTTGAGTTGTATTTGCTGTTTTAATTTTGTAGATTACATCATTTTATCATGATTTTTATTGCGTTTATTTGCCCATAACGGAGGCAAATCAAGTCAAGTCAAGCCAAGTACAAGTTCGAAAAGAAGATGTGATATTGAATGAATAAATTTTCATGCACTTTTCTTTGTGCTCTCTAATATCGCAGATCGCAGCTCAGACAAGTATCAAATATGCACGTGTACTGACTGTATTAATATAAGTATCTATGAGTATGAGTAATACTTGCTGTCACCTTAATTGTGGGCACAGAATAAATGGACTATAATTTTCATGCATGTATGAACCTCTTCGGCAAACACACATCCGATTTCATTCAAGTTTTCATTTCATTTCAGCATGCCCATCTAAGGGCAAAAAATAGAATGATACTTATTATTATTGCTCTTCTAAATACCTCCAACACTTGCTCTTGGCTCTTGAGTTGTGAGTTTTGAGAATGAGAATAAGAACGTACACTGTAAAGTGTAAAGTTTGTAGCGGCATTTGTGTGCGTATTGTATTTGGTATTGGGTATTTGGATAAACCTGCAGAACACAGCACGACTTCGAATGACACACTGGTCTCTAGTCTCTAGTTGTCTAGTTGACCAGACATGGAAAATTTGGATATGTGCATAAAATATCCACCATCTTGTTGAAAATTAATGTGTATCCGTAATCCAAAGGGATATTTGATATTTGCATGTGTAGAATACATAAATGACATAATAATTATTCTCATCTATCCTTTGATATTTGAGATTTGAGTTTAGAGTTCTGAATTCTCCCAATCTTCAATCTCCAAACTCCAAACTCCAAATTCTGACGTGTATTCAAACGTGTTCTCAATTCTCAATTCAAAGGTTACATTGACATAAATGACAGTGAACTTACAATGTGCATGCTAAATAAATTGGCCATAAAGTGAGGGTGGATGAGGCAATAAAGTAAAATCACTCACTACAAGTATTATTAATAATTAATAAATTGGACATTAGGATAAATTGACGGGGATAAAATAGAGAGTACAGAATACAGAATACAGACGTCTGTGCAATGTACATATAAGTATTATGGATTATGAAGAATGATGGACATGAACGAGATGGATGAACGATGGATGGATAAGAAAGTATTCAGTCCAATATCAATCTACAATGTCCAAAACAAGAAACAAGTAATAATATACTATGTGTAATAAAGTTACATGCACGTTTGAAATGCACAGACAAAGACAAATGGTTCAAGTGATTTTACAAGCCATGTGCATTTTGTCTAGTTTTAAATAATGTTGCATGTGAATTGCTGATACACGTGGCGATCTGTAATAATCAATAATAAAAAAGTCTTATTGGCCATAGATCTTAACTCGAGGGACGAGGATCTATGTCCTATGACTCATTTACAACTTTTGCAAACCACTTCAAGTTTCTATAGTCTACAAATACTCAATCCTGAAAGAGCTTTTTAAATTTTGAATATCAAAGGTGGACGCATAATGTAGATTTTTTAAGAAAGAAAGAAATATGAATGAATGAATGAATGAATGAGCTTCTTTACGCTTCTAGAAAAAAAACACCCACAAGTCCTTTTCAACCACCGGTTTTTGTCAGTAATCCTTCTTTCACCTGTACTCAGTACTCTGTATTCTGTACTGTGCAGGAATAAGGAATGAGCTGCAGTCTAGAATACTAAATTCAAAAATTCAAAGCCAGCTGTATGATCTATGTTGTATGAGCAATGTCCATTTGTGGCCTGGTCAAGTCACAGGTTGATATACCCAAAAGTTGACTTGGTATTCTCAGTCTCATCCTCAGCCTCCACCTCACTTCTCAATTCTCACTTCTCACCCAAGTCACAAAAGTCACCACGCAGAATCACGTATTCAAATCAATCTGACTTAGGAGTTTGGAGAAAGGCTAAACGATAAAGCCATGTCATACACTGTGCACTGTACACACAACACAGCCAAAACAAGAAAAAATGAATACACAGGTGTGCAGAGTGTAGATTGTAGATCGTACGTAGTGCGTCGTACGTAAAGGAAGCAGTGTAAATTATCCATGAATGAATTTCTCATCTGTATGTAGGTACTATAAAATAGATAGTGTGTAGGATCCAGTTTCACTTGAATTTATACTTTATACGCACAAAAGAGACGAGATGAAACTTGTACTGCTAAATAAGTATTATAGATAATACACTTAACTAAATAAATAAATAAACTTGGTTAGGTCATAAAATATGAAAAGTACATACATAATATATTATAATATATGGGGACCTTTTCTTTTCCCGTCTCACTAAGAACTATGTACATAATCCATAAAAACGTACAACATTTTATGTATGTACATTGAACATTGTAGAATCTAGATGATTATTTATGCGTATATTATAAAATATGTATCATTTAGCATTTATAGCATGTAGAACTTAGAACTTGGAACACACGCCACAGAAAGACATCTTGGCGATGGCGGCTTGATGTCTGTAGTTACATGTCTCTCCTAGACATAATTCAACAAGTCATAATTCACGAGGAAGATGCATTGCACATTGAACACATGCGATAAGTACACGCAACAACTCTACTCAACCACAACCAAAACCACCCACACAATCATTATTACCCAGACTGTTGCATTTGTTTGTGTGTGGCTCTTAAATACATATATTATACATCGTACACACTTTACACTTTGGCTCATTGTCACTGCTGTACTATGTACATTGTACAAATTGAATTTCGAGTTCATGAATGAATGAACCTTTTTTTCTCTCTTGTGTCCATTCTCCATTCATAAAATTGGAGTCGAGTGGCAAGTTTGTGAGTTGGCTGAAGCCATACCAAAGTTGACCAAGACGGGAAAACTCAGAATCGGAGGTCGGACATCAAGTATGCAACAATGCAACATACATACAAGATACAAGTAAAGTTCACACCTGTGAACACTCCTAATACAAAAGACACAAGTGTAAATTGTAGATTGTAGAAGAAGAAGGTAAAAAAGGAACTCCCCAAAATTCAACAATGTTTAATAAAAGATACGGCTATCTCTTTCCATAATAATATATCATGCATTATTACACATTAAACAAGGGTGAAAATCAATGTAAATGTGGGTCTAAAATGGAAAAATGTACGTTGTAGATTGTATATGTAGATTAAAATGATGAACGATGAAAAATATGTTGGTTCATTCCTTTTCTTCCTTGATTTTTCTTTCATTAATTTGGAAAAATTGTTGAGTTTGTTCAATGTTCAACGCTCAACGTTTAATTAAATATAAACAAGAAAGCTTTGTTTACTTAGTTGCAGTTCACAACGACTATTAATTATATTTTTACCCTATTTTTGGAAAATCTACAAGCTACAAGGGTTTCTATTTTAGACTTGAAAGGTGTATCATGTTCGTGTATCTATACATATGTTTTTGTTTCCTTATTATGTGTCTTGATTCTTGATACTTGATACTTGATCATTATGAAATAATGAATGAAAAATGTTGTTGTCTCTCACTTTTGTATAATTTATAATGACGGCTTCTCAATAAATTATCCCAATTTTTCACCTTTTCCCATTTTTGTTACACGACTTTTCAATTTTCAGGATTTTCCATTATGAAAATGCATAAAAATACAATACAATACAATAGAAAAAAGTAAAAATAAGATGCCTACATGAAAAAAAATAGAAGAGGAGCAACTCAGGTGGTGATTGTCTCAAGGTTTTTTGGACATTTTCTTTTAGTTTTTATGTACATCTGATAGGAGATAGGTACTTTTTTTCACACAGCTACATTTATTGAGCCTTTGGACTTTATACTTTAGACTATTATCTAGATATTGTACTAGATAATGTCAATTCTGAAAGCTCAAAGATTCAAAGATTCAAAGCTCAAAGGTGAGGCTTGTCGTTTTTATTAAAGATCTATGTGTAATGTGTACAGTTTCACAAAAATGAGCGTGAGCTGGTCATGGTGACATTTTTAATTTTCATACAAACTTTTTATAAAGAAGATCATCATAATATCATAGGCATAGGCTCATTCGGCATAACTAAACTGTGTTATTACTAATACTATAATGATTTTGTGACAGAATGTGCCGGAAAAGGGGGTAAAACATAAAATATATTAGCTATTACCTACTCACTGTCACTGTCGTTTTAGTATAATGTAGAATCTAGAATAAGCTATTAAAGTAAGAGGACATGAGACATGTGCAAAAATGACAAAAGGCTCAAGTATCAAGTATCAAAAGTATATCTCATACCTCATTAAAATAAAAGTTGCCTCTATCTTCAATTTTCAAAAGAACATCAAATTATGTGTGTACACACATCAATGTACCTGTGTTATATTATATTCAATTTTATATCTAGATTCTAGATGTGGGGGTGAAATTGTGTATTGTATGATTATACTAATGAAAATACTTGACAACTACAGTCTACGATCTAAGCTACAATATACAATTCACATGCATACGCCTGTGGAGGAGAAGAGACAAAATTCAAAATTAATAGATAATCTCACAAGAAATATCAATTAAGAAAGAAATAAATTCACATGTGATCTGTAGAGATGTGGGCGGCACAGCATGTTTTTTTTTCAGTTTTTAGAGGTCAGGTTAAGGTGTTTGTTCTTCTTCTTCTTCTTCTTCTTTATATTCTTTACCCCTTCCACCAATAAATTATATCTAGTTTTCATCTACATTCTACATGGTTATTGTACATGGTTATAAAATTATCATCAAATAATGTATAAAAAATATATAAAATATAAAATAAACTTATTTTTTAATGAGGAGACAATTTAAAAGATTGTAGATTGTAGATTCATGAGTCAAGAGCAACAGGTGCAATATCATTTTCATCAACTAAAAGTTAATGCTACCATAACTGACCATTGCATATTACATATGTATGTAAGTCCAAGCAAGTTTTTACTCCATTCTCCATTACCCATTGTATTGTCACCTTATATAATGTCAAGTAAGATTAGTTTCTCTTTGCTTCTGTAATCTTTTAAGAAACATGAGATGCGCGCAAATATAGAGAATTATTATTAGGGAATGTCGATAGGATAATAAGTTTTAAATTACAGTGTCCATGTGTTCGAGAATCTAGAAACTAGAATCTAGAGTTTCTAACATCTTGAGAGTGTAATATAAATTGATTAATTCACAGTAATAAATAAACGGAGATACACGGAGATGCACGATCCTCACAAAGGAACACTGAACAAGTCAATACACATAGGTAATATATGAGCTTGGAAATTATGGAGCTCGTAATTGACAAAATGGATAAATCGTATTAGTCCAAAACTACGTAGTTATTTGCAGCTCAACCTTTTTGATTCAAAACTTACTAATGGCTAATGGCATAATATAAAAAGACACTCACGCAATGACAAATCGGGCTCCTTGTAAATTACTATAGTTTGTACGTACACTGTACATTGCAAATATACTTTTTACTAATCATCCAAATGCTAATCAAAGCTTATGTAGATAATCTGTATAAAAAGGTATAAAAAGCCGATCCTACAGTTTTCCTTTTAAAGAACACAAGAAGAATTATTATTATCATTATTATGATTACTATCACTATTAATTTACTACTACATAAGTATTATATATATTATTATACAACAGCATGTACTTAATACTGAAAATATTTTGACAATCGACAATCCACTTGTGTGAGCTAAGGGAATCTTCAAATCTTCAAATACAGATGTATGCAGAATTGCAGAGGTACTTACATCTTATACATTGTACGTTGTAAGTACGTTCCCATTTCCCATGATAAACGGTGTAAAAAAATAAATAAAAGGGTGTGGAGACGATCCAAAGTCAGCACTCAGATATTTATGTATACTTGTAAGAGGTAAAAACGCCTTTAATACACATTTTTCATGTAGATTGACTTTTTCGTGGCTCATGTTTCAAATGACTTGAAAAGTGTGCTCAATTCTCAAGTCTCAATACATTTAAATAACTGTTTACTACTAATATTGCTGGTCAGTGGTCATCAACGAGAGGTAAAAAAAAGTATTACAGTGTCAAGTTTTTTTATCATCTTTTTTTGTCAAAGTTGCAAATTTGCAATTGAAATGTCAGGTGCCCCTCTGCGTAATGAGAAATGAGTGAAATGAGTAATACATGCTTATAATTTTTTTTGCATTAATTCTAATTAGATGATTAATGTTATTACAAGTACAAAACATGATGACCACTGCACATTAAAAACAGATGTTGTAGTTCTTGTTGTGAATTGTGAACATTATCCAAACCCCAAACATTTCTAATTATGTAATCAGTCATCAAAGAGAGCTCAGCATGGGTTATTTTTTGAATTGCACTGTATACTGTATAGTATACAGTGTACACTACAAACTATAAACGACTGTCTCCGTTTGGCTTCCCGTTCAATGGCTCTATAGTGAATAGCAGAGTGTAGAGTGTGGGCAAAAGCCAAAAGGCCATTGTCCACTGGACAAAGCATCTCCAGAATTAATAAATCAAAATAACAAAAACTATTCACTATTCGTGAAAACGCACAGAGAAGATGGTGCTTAAAGCAGTGTGTAAACATATAAATATAAATATAAACGAACAGAAACTACAAAAGGTTTTGCATATTATGGAAATCTATTATCTATAAATACTACATTCATGTGCAACTACTAGTACATACCTTCTTTGCCTTTTACTTATTTTACTTTTTACTACATATTTTTATATCAAAATATCTAATACTAGTAAAAGTGGTGAAATGGGTTTGGCAGTGAATCGGTATGTATAAAATTTACACTCTGTTCTTCTAAACATAAATAGAGATTTTTACTACACATACAGTATTACATTGACAATTTATTTATGGATGATGAGTCACTGAATAAAAAGTTGTACCTTTCCTCGGCACTCGGCACCTTTATGCTTTTACAACTTTTGTGCGAATAAAAGATAGAACATAATGTAGAAGTACATGTCTAAATTTAACCGATATCCTTCGATCTTTGATTTTTCATTTTTATGTAATACGATAGAACGACCTGTCTAAAAAATCTATTTATATATTTTAGCATTTTGAATTTGGAATTTAGTATACCTATCCACAATCCACATATTTATTATTCCTATGGAACATGGAAAGAGGAGAAGAGAAGGAACAGGATTTATTTATGTATTAGTACAATATTGAAACATTTCTGGAATTTACAAATTCCAAATTCCAAGTAGACAGCAACCAGTCCAAGGTTTTTTTCCATTTTCCATTTCTTACTACAAAACGTGCTACATGTGCTCAATACAAAATACAACTCTTATACTCTTATACAGTCTGATTTGCAAAAAAAAGGGTCGATATTATTACTATTATTTGCATGTTTGTTTATCTCCGAGTCAAAATATCAAGAAAACATAAAACAAATGGATGCGGAGAGACAACTGACATGGATTCTCTTTCTCTCTCACTTGCATAACATACAACATATACCCAGTGCAAATGCAATATCAAGTGTATGTAGTTGCATAATATGGGTATATGTATCTTAAAAGCTATTTAATGGCTGCATAAACTAGGGATTCGGTGATTCACTAAAGTGGCAAAAGTATTCTGAATTCTAAACTACATATAGACTATTGAAGGTAGAATATAGTTGAAGAGAGAAGAGTTAGAAGGACGATTGTTTTAAAATAATAAATTGCATCTCTTTGCAACGGCCGACGCTTTCTATTGTCATTGGCAATCTTCTACTGTCATAATTTATCCATCTGTATTTACACATACATAATACATGTACAATGTACAATATACAAGCTGATTTTCAAAACAGACCCTGAAAATCCATAAAGGGTACAAAACACCAAAAAATATAAAATACTTTATACTTTATCGTACAGCAATACTGAATACAATATTTATCATACGCGTCCTAAATCCGAAATTTTTAATCTTATTTGTTCTTGAAAACTGAATTCTTCCAGAATCCAGAACCAAGTTTTCATAATACATACATGAATAAGGTTCTAAAATTTACAAATGACTGAGCAGAATGGGTCAATGAAACGAAAATATTGAAATTCGATCGAGATAGCTAGTGAGAGTGATGGGTAATGGGTGATGGATTTTACCAACGAAGGAGAAAGTTGCCAGTCTGAACTGTGTAAAATAATATATTATGTAAAAAAAAAGAACTGTCTATCTATATTTTAGCTAGAACAGAAGACGTGAAAGCATGTCTAATGTCTGGCTGTCGATATGATCTTGACAAATCCATCTTCCACACGGCTGAAAATAGATTGGGAGTGCTAAAAGCAGTGGTATCAAGTATTATGTAATTCATATTCACATCTCAACAATTTTTTTTTAAGTTTGCTCTAAACTCTAAACGGCAGTAGACAGTATGCACCAAAGTCTTAAATCCCATTGTACATGGCACAGGTGTCTCACAGTCCCTATCTGTTTCAAGTTTCAACCCTCTGGAGTTCATTACGTGCACTCTGCACTGCACATCTATGAATCATGACGATATACCAATGTGAAGTTTCTATTCTAGAATCTAGAACCATTATACTAGCTACTAGATCATGCTGGGATGTCTTTGGATTTTTGCTAGTGATATAGAAGAAACATATACATAGAAAAGAGCATGTCGAAAAATTCCAAGTCAAGTACAGATGGATGAGAATCGACAGTTGCTTCTTTATTTTTGAATGAGCGTTTGGTTTTTGTTGTTTGCCCTGACATAGATGCCGACTATTCTTACTTTGACGTTTTTAAATTGTCATTAATTTTTACAAGAAGAAAAATGAATTGAAATGAATTCCTCTTGTATATGAAATAAGAATGAAGTAAAAAATTGTTGACTAAACGAACTACGATAAAGATCTTTTTATGCGTCATATACATAAGAATCGCTACGGAAATTTGTTTGTAGCGTATAGGTGAAAACAAGGCACGGAAAATTGTAAAAGTATCACTACCTATAAATGTAAGCAGAAACAAACACAAACATTGTATCGACATGAGCTGTTTTCTTTAACATTCATTTATTCCGTTTTTATTCAAATTTATCCAAAGGTTGATAAAAAAAAAGGCAGATACATACATGAAATAATCACTTTTCTCATGAATTATTGAATCATGAATTTATGTTATCATAAGCTAGTTAATGCCATCGGGAAACTAGACTAGAGCTTACAAATCTGTACATTTTGGTGTTGATTTCATTAAAATGAGGATTTTATAATAACTATTATTATAAGTTATAAGTTATATTATGCTGTCTCTAAAATGCAGTATATATGAACAACCAAAATGTCATAAAAATCTCAAAATTAAGTGAGAGAGAGACCAATAATGTAATTATTATTGTGGTATAACAGAAGTAGAAAACACACAATGTTTCCTGTGTATATATGTAGTATAGAGTGCTCAATAATCACGTCGTACATTAATTACGTACATTAAAATGAATGAAACACATAATAATCCTAATATTATACATTTTTGTACTAAATCTAGCTTTCTCTATATTATATCTATTTAAAACATAGTTCCTTAATATCTGCATTGTAAAATGTCACATAAAAATATGGAGAAAAATAAAGCCACAAATCGACAATAATGTTCTATTTTCCTTGAGTAAGTTCAAAAACCTTACCCTGTGATGTAAATTTATATTACGTACTTAAAAGTAGGAAGTTTAACGTATAGCAGTATTGACGGTAAGCTAGAGAATATTGTAAATTATTTTATAATTCGTAAGTAGTTTGAAGATACGAGTGAAGCACGGTGCTTAAATATTAAATATGGTGAGTAAATATAACAGACTGCGACTTATTGAATTTTTGGTTTCTAATCTTGTAAAAAGGTCCTCATTCTTTCCTTTTTACTCGTCCACCTTTTTCTTCAATTTGATGAGACATTCATTTAATTTTTCTATGAATAAATCTACATCTTTTGTTTCCATTCCAATAGAAGCAGCTGCTGTTATATACGGTTTTGGGTAGTTGTTGTGATGGGATCCCCAGCCTTTAAGTAGTCATAAATATGGAAAAATTATATCAAGCGTGATTTTTTTTTTTAATAATAGTGAAATATTGTAATATTAAACAGACTAGACACATTAGACACATCTGAAATTGTGTTGTATATGAAAAATGAAAATCAATACCTTTAAATGAAAAGCCATCTATAACTTTATCCTGTAGAGATGAAACAACACGTGCACCACAAACTGACCGAAGAAATAGCATAGAACCTATAATATGTAGGGTTGGTAATGGAAAAAAGATTCAGATTAAAGTAAATTACACTATTACATTATGTATATTAATTATTATTACTGTACAGAAATGCTATTCGGCAAATTTGTATGAGTAAATTGTAAAGAAATATTACCAAGTTCTGTTATAGTCTTAGATTGTACAGTCTTTTCTGAATCGTTGTTTAAGCAAGTTAAAGTCATTCCTGGTAAAAAAAACGAGAATTTTTTTTTATTAAATTACAATGATAATCATTCTAGAATACACTTTAACACATAGTAACGATATTATTAATCATTACTAATTACTAATAATGATTATCAAATAACTGAATATTTAATGCAAAAAAATATGAAACGTTTTTATACCTAAGGAAATTTGATTTTGTGGATCAATGACACATTCACCAAATTTTGTCGCTAAACTTTCTAATTCCTTTTTCAAATATTGAAAATTTTCTTTTCTCTTTTTTAATAAGGAACTGTATTGATTAGAACCCATTGACAACATTGTAATGAATACATCTAAGGTTTGACTTGAAGACGCTCGACCTATATTTGTTAATCATACAGAACATACAAAATTCAAAAGATGGTTGAAACTACTCGAATTATAGTAGTGTAATGTATCAATGTATTTCATTACCTGGATAATTTTGTCGAATTTTTTGGACCAAATTTTTATCAAATCCTGCAATTATCGCACCACCAACAGGAACCATCAAATTTTTGTCAGTACTCTGAACAAAGATGTCAACTCGTCCATGACTTTAAATTAAAATTAAATAGCAGTAATAATTGTTTAAGCTCTTCAAAATCACTTTCCATGTATGTATCAAAGTAAGAATAAAAAAATTCTCATAAAAATATTTATGTCTGTGTATAATATAAGTACATATCAAAATATTCACTTACTGTGCTGCTTGTTGAATCAAGTAAGTACATTTCCCACTTTGAAGGCCATAAGCATTATTGACAACATGATAAATATCATATATTTTACATAGAGCACCAACTAATTCCAAAGAATCACATTTACGAGGTGCAAAACAACTGGTTGTTGTTAGTAAACATAAAATCTTTTCTTTTCCATATTTTTCAATAACTTGTTCTATAGCTTCTACATCAGTCTCCAAGGATTCATCTGTTGTTAACTTTGGTTCTATTATAATAGGCTCCAGTCCTAATAATTGTTATAATAAAAATTAGTTACATTTGAGGTTATTAGATATATCTACTTAAGTTGTAATATACATAATATTATAGTCATTTAAGTATTCAAATTATGTAAATCAAATTATGTATATCAAATTATTATTATTACCTGCAGTTAATATACTTTTGAAACATGATTTTTGATCAATACGTGGCCAAATGACATATTTTGCTTCTGGTTTTAATTTTGCTAAAGTAAGAAGAACCAAGGCCATGCTCATACCAGTTGCAATAGGAGCAAGAAATGCATCTTCTACTTTTCTCGATACTATATGTAATAGGTAATAATAATATAGAATTATTATAATGATAATAACATGAATGTTTATAAAAATCATGTGTACTTTTTATGGCATACTATTATAATATTGATTCAATACAAATTTAATTGGAAGACAAAACAAATAACAAAAAAATAAAAAATATCGACATACCGAGTGTTCTACATAGATCTCTAACAAGAGAATTGGTTAATACTGACATTATACTTGAGCCTGTAGCTTTTGGTTGGACTTCAGCTAAATCTCCCGAACGTCCAATACCATGACATAGACGATAGTGTCTCTTAGCTACTAAAGCTGTAATTTATAAAAATAGAAATAAAATAGAGTAAAACAAATATAATAAATCATATAATAGATTTTAGAATAAAATATTTTGATTGTTTTATGTACATGAATAAATACGAGCTTCTCTTTCACCGACTCCACTTTTTGAAGGGAAATTATTACTATCCATAGAAGCGAGTTCATTTAAAAATAATTCAATCGTTAGGTCATCCCATCCTTCTTTAGGCCATTTTTTCTGAAATTAATCATAATAATAAAATGTTAATTAAATATCATAAGTAAACCATAAATCAGTTTTATACTTTTCTCAGTAAAATTCTTCATACTGTTTAATTTTAAACTTACATCTTGTAAAAGGATAGAGAATTGTTTATTCCTTGTAGTCTGTGTTTGAGATACTTGCATTAAATAAGTAGATGGAATAGAATCCCCCATTCCTTGAGATAAAATGCTTTGCAAATCCATGTTTTTGTTATTATATTATTTCGGCAAAACAAATAGTTTTTGCCAAAAGTCAAAATTCTCAATGTGAAAACTGAAATATTTTTACATTTCTACATGTATGGAAGCACTTCGCAAAACTATACTTACTCCATACTTGTGTATTTTTTTAGGAAATTAGGATTATATATTAGAACACAACTAAACCATTTTGAATTCAAAGTATCACAAATATATATTATGTAGTTATTAACTATTACATGGAATGAATAAACTAATAATTAATTCAGGTAATAAAATAAAATGACAATTAACAAATTCACCGAAAATCACAATTACACGACATGCCACGAACTTTTAAAATTTTAGTGCCGTGTGCAAAGCCCACACATGTATAGAATTTCTGAAATTCGTTCTGAAAGAAACGAAAAAGAAACGTGTTTTGTGTTTTGTGTATTCTCTATCATCATAAGTTATACGTTATTTTATAACTAGAATGTTTTTGTCAGTTTTCAGTAATCTATTTTGACATAATTTTAGACTTTCTATATTTACAACTATATTATAGTTACAACAAGACACAAGTTTTATAAAAACAAATTCTACAATAATAAAAGATTCTCTATATTCTACTTTACTCTACTCTGCAAAAGTTTTCTCTCTTAGTGTTGAACATTGAATACTATAATAAAAATTAAATATATATCACGGTTTTTATCTTCATAATAAAAGTGTCAATTTAATACAAACAAGGACAATAGAGTTTGTAATAACAAAATACAATACAATATACATTATTATTATTGTATTGACTGCAAAATAGAAAAGACTTTTTGATTCTAGTATTTATTAATAAATAAATAAACCTAATATAAAATATTGTGTGTGCCGTACAACAATCATGGAATCCTTAAAAGTGAGGTTACAAAAATCTATAGTACATTTGGATAAAACAATAGCAGATTTACAAAACCAGAGAGATGAGTTTCAGAATCAGTTGGATATTATTAATACTTTATGTACTTCATCATCAACAGAAGACTTTAATAGTGACCTTTTGAATCATCAAAATGTGAACCCTTCTTCATTTCTTGAGAATAAATCTTTGGGAAATAATTTAGTGAATGAATCTAATAGTAATAATAATATTATTACAACAAATTCGATAACTTCTATTTCTTCTTCATCATCATCATCACAAGAAAACTCTTCTAGTGTAGTGTTGAACAATAATAATAATCATAATAATAATAAAGAAAGTTTCCCATGTATTCAAGAATGGGAGAATGAGTCAGTTTCCCCAGTTGAGTGTCAACATGTAACATGTGGAAATTACTACACTCATACACTCAATCCACACTATGAAAACAACCACCCTTTTTCTGCTGCTACTGCTACTACTAATACAAATATAAAAAGAACCAGGAAGCAAGATTTGGATATTAGGAGCTTTCCTAGTACTAATAATAATTCAAAAACACAACCATCATCATCATCACCAGAAGTCAAGAAACCAAAAGTGGAGACTGCTACTACTTCTACTAGTAAAGGTAATAATAATAATCCATTGATTGATAAAAATGACCCTGTCTCATCTCTCATTTTATGTATACATTTATAAATGTGTGTATGTATGTATAATGTATAATATATTTTGTATTTGAACTTTTTTTTTAATAGAACTTGTAAAAGAGGATGAAGTACTTGAAGTTCTGATTATTGATTCGGAACATGAAGAAAACGAGCTATTCGATGTCCCTGCAGATATTGAGGTAATAATATATAGTAGTATGCATAATGTGTATAATATCATGAAATTTTAAAGTAGTAGTACATAATACTTATTGATTAAGTATGAATTAAAATTTCACGCTGTTTTTATTTTATTTTCTGTACAGGATTTTTTTGATGATGATAGTAGTAGTAATAATAATAATTCAGATCTGCAAACGATGACAATGGATTTGCAACCTGGAATTGACAAGAGAAAACTGATGAATCAGCAAAGAAAGCTAAAAGGACTTCCACCACTATCATTTCAATCTGATGATTATTCTGTTTGCAAGCCAGAAGTTAATCCATTTGACGAAGAAGAAGATGAAGATAAGCTTTTAACTTGGAATGTTCTTTTGCTCTCCATTCTCATCTACAAGGCTAAAGTCAAGTTTTTCATTAATGGTCATGTTTGTACTACTTCTGATGCCCAATGTTTAAGGAATTCCATACGGATTTGTGGAACCATAAGGGAAATCCGTGCTGATGTAAGTAATAATTATACAATTGATTTCTCATTTACTATTATTATTGTTATTATTATTATTGCCCTTACATACATGTATGTATACAAAAAACTAAGATTCTGTGTTCTTTTTTTTTGAAACTTGTAGATGGGAGGAAGGTCTGTTTCTTTTATGACTACCGAATTTAGTCTAAAAATAATATTAGTTGATCCACAGCTACCTATAAGGACAGCAAGAAAGCTAGTGAGAAAAGGAATTTTAATTAAATCTCCAGAAAATTCTGCAGCCAAATGTGTATGCTTATTTATTTTATTTCGTATAAATTGTAATCATATTTAGTATTACATATTTTCTATTTTACTTCGTTTGTCTAAATTTTAGTCACAAACATTTTAATGTTAACAAATGATGTTGTATTTTCCTCCTTTTATGTACAGGTTTCTCACATGGCCTCTCCAAAACTACATTTTGAATTTAATGAGCAAGTACTGTTGATTGTGAAAAAACAGTTGGCCAGAGCTCTTAAATTACCAGAAATTCAAGCAGAAGTAGCAAGACAAGAAGAGATGTTGGTTGGGGTGGCTCCCTCAGCTGGACTTCGCGATTCTGACTACTTTGGTCAAATGGGTAACAAACAAATGATAATATGATTTATGAATGAATGCATGCATTTTTACTATAAAAAGAACAAATGTATGTATAATCCAGTACTTTCATCTCTTTTTCTCTTTGTTTGTAGGTAATAAAATGACTGTTACAGTTAATGTTGGCCGAATGAATGGCAAAATTGGTGGCCCATCCAAAACGACAGGCTATAAGCATGTCAGTAAGTAGCTTGTCACATTTAATCATGTTCAACTTGATATATAATATGCATTTTCAAAAAGATGTATAATGTGTATAATGTATGCGTATTTTGTATTCTATCCCTTTGTCTATAGAGTATACTGAGACTAGAAATGTTGGAGTTCACCAATTTGTTCATCCGGTCAGTGGAAGGATGGTGAAATATGAGACTCGTAAGTAAATTATATAGTATTCATATTTCAAACATTATTTAGTCTGTAGAAATCAATTTCAAAATATTATAATATGCATGATATGAAACTCTAGGGTTGTTCTTTTATTTTTGATTTATCAGGAGAAGATGGTAAGAAGAGGTGTCCCAAATGTAACAACTTTGTAGATCACATCCATCATCATAAGTGTGGACCTGAACAAGGTAAATATAGCATAATTCATAACTTTTGTAAAATAATTTGTCTCCAAAAATGATTTAATTTTAAAAACTTGTCTATTTGATGCACAGTCTAATCTAGAGTCTTGATGACATAATTTATTTTGTTTGCAGATACAAAAATTATTATGCCAGTAACCGAAGAGTACAAAAACAGTGATTTCGAATGTTTAGTTTGTCATCGCCATTTTATCTCTGAGTTTTTTTTGTTAAAACATAAACAGGAATGTAAAAGTAAACTTACAAAATAGTTTTAGTTCAATTAATTGTTAGCCGTAGATTTGAATAACAAGTGTGTCTGAATGACTTTTACCTTTGCTACTGCGAAGAAAAACATTCGCGTGTGAAAAAAAAGAGCAAGACTGAAAAATCACTAATCATATTTTCATTTCCAGTGTGATACTTTGATTTATACCATTTGCTCTAATGACTTTGACATGATCTTATGAGTTGTTTCCATACATTTCCATATAATGACATTTGACATTTCCAGAGTATTTTAGATTTTGAAATCGTTATAAGTGTATACTCCTGTATGGATTCATACATATAATTCAAAGGTTTTCATTTCATTTCTAAGATTTTCCCATAAATGTTTTTGTGTGTATGAGCATTTTTAATGTCATCTAGCTACATAATTGGTATAATAATTACTATATGTACAGCAATGTTTACAGTTTTTATTTCATACAACTAATTATAGATAAAAGTATAAAACCTATAGCAAAAAGGCATAATATATAAGTTTTAATGGGGAACATGAAACGAGTTGGTTCCATTTGTCACATATATATATAAGTATATGTCCAAAGTCCACATTTTCTCCTCTTTTGTACATATGTAAATATATTATTATATTATAGACAAATGAATGCATTGTATTATTTTCAGTTAAAATAAAGCTCATTATCTATACTTATACTTATTATATTATATCAACTGTACTTTAGACACAGGATACAGAGGCTCATATTCGAAAGGACAAAATGTTTTTGCATACATCTATAATATACAAACCGCTGATTCAGAGTAGGTTCAAAAATTCAAAGTTCATAGTTTTTTGCATTTCATTAAATGCCTCAAACTAAATAGTTTTACTACTTAATATAACCCCTCCAACATTAAGTATAAGAAAGAACTTTTATTATAAATCTGAAAGTAGATATATATTGTTTATTTCTATTTTTTCAATTAGTTTATCTCAAATAATTCTTTCAACATGGCTAGTTGTTGTAGACTTTGTAAAAATGTTTTTGCAAATGGGTTCACTCGTTTGGTACCAAATAATGTTAGGTAAGTATATTTCACATTATGTACATATTTATTACATCTTATATCTTTTAATGAAATATAAGTATACATTATAAATATTTTGTATGTATTGGATTGTGTTGTTAAACTACCTAAAAACATCACTAAAAAGTTTAATCACAATTAAGCTTCAATTTTTGTGCACATGTATATAATGGATAGGACAATGGACAATGATTTTATTTTAAACTTTCTAAGATGTTGTACTAAGAACTAAAAGATTGTATACATATAGTATTCGCAAAGGTTAAATTACATGTGACCTTCATCAAGCAAAATAGAAATGAGATCAATTTTAGATGTAAAAGTTGATTAAATTATGTCATAATATGTCATGAATTCTTTTATATATTTATAGGAGTATAAGTACATCAGCAGCAAGGCATGAAAATGCTCAAGGGGAAGGATTTTTAAGTAAATTGTTTGTCCGAAAAATTGAACCCACTAAAGAATCCCATTCAACAATGTTATCCGACAAGGAAGTCATTTATGAAATTCAAACTCATACAGTAAAACCCGTATTACAAGAAAAATATTTGGCCAATTAGTAAGTGAATATATTATAACATCTTAATTGTGTTATAAAAGAGTTTCAGATTGAAAACATTTTCTTTGTAATCATCATCATCATAAAATTATGATAATATTGTTCATTTATATATAGTGAGAAGCACGTAGATTTAACAAAGGAATTACAAACAGGAGAACTTCTTGCAAGTTGGAATGTATCAATTGGAGATCAGGATCAAATCATTCATATATGGAGGTATACTGGAGGTTATGCTGGGGTGGATACAGCATTTAATACATTAAAGAGTAATCCGGTTAGTTTCTCTCTTAATTATTTATTTTTGAAGTACAGTATCCTTTTTTTTGTACTTTTATTAGACACGTTTTTCAATGATTCATATATCTGTGTAATATATTACTGTTTTCTTTTTTCACTCGCAACTGTTTACCAAAACAACAATAACAACAATATATAGGACAGTCAAAAGTTACTGAAAGAAAGATTGGAAACTCTTCGCCTTCGCCAGACTCAATTTGTCTTACCATTCAGGTCAGTATTTTAAAGCTTTTTATGAGGTACATATTTATATATTATTATACTTGCATGTACACTTATATTACACATATTAGTATTTTTTTTTGTCTAAAATTTCAGTTATTGGCCATCACCAGCTCCAAGGACCACTGGAAAAAATATTTATGAAATTAGAAGTTACATTTTAAAACCTGGCACAATGATTGAATGGGGAAATAATTGGGCAAAAGCTATTAATTACAGGCAACATAATGAAGAGGCTTTTGCTGGATTTTTTTCACAAGTAGGACGATTGTACAATGTCCATCATATTTGGTGTAAGTTTTGAATCTCATTTTTATCTTCAAAATGTGATTAACATTATAAAAATAGATATATTATATAACAGCATATAAATTGAAATGTATAAACATAAAATGTGTTTACTTTTTTTTTACTATTATAAATACATTATTTAATACTTATATTATTATACAGGCTATAAAGATTTACAAGCTAGAAAAGTAACTCGAGAAGCAGCTTGGAGAAAACCAGGTTGGGATGAATGTGTCGCTTACACTGTCCCACTGATACGCGAAATGGATTCTCGCATACTGGCCCCTACCAAATTTTCTCCTAGTCAGTAAAGAACGATTATACATACATGAAGTATAATATATTATTATATATGATGATAGTCCGTGTATATATAATATATATTATAATTCTATTATGAATTCATATTACTTGTGTACGCAAAAATAGTCTAGATAAAAAGAGAGAGAGAGAGAGAGCAAGATATTTAAAAAGAACAACAAAAACCAATATTTTTCAAAATTATGTTTAAAAAAAAATATGGGCGTATATATAAAACAGAACATATTTTATGTAGATGTATGAGTTTTCGTTTTGATCTATATTGTACTATGTACTATAATATATAATATATATTATATATTACCGCTACACAATCATTATTATATTGTTACTACAAAAAATAAAGGTTAAATATACTTTATACATCAATCTATAATATATTATATATAATATATATAAAAAAAATATGATTTGAATAAAAAGATTTAATTTTGAAATTTTCTCAATAAATATGTGTGTAAGATTATTTTAATAGCTATATTATTATAGCCTATATATATATATATATATATATTGTGGTCATAATAGCCTAATTGTTTCTTGGTGATGTAGCAGAATGAAGAAATTAATTAACAACCCTTAATATTTGCAAAATGTATTTCTATGTTCTAAAATAATCTTATATTACGTTTTAAAACCGCTTTTTAGTTCATACATTATTCTATTATTATGCTTTATGCTTTAAATAAAAAAGAAACTCTTCCATCAAGCACTAAAAAACACTCGTTTTGATTATTATTATTATTATTACAAAATGCGTGAAACTTTCAATTTCGTTTTATTGAGATCAATTTTCTTATTCGTTTAGTATAATACAGTAATTATGTACTATATTATATATAATATATTGTATATTATAGATCACAAAGGTACAGACACACAAACTACACGCATAAATTACAAACGATTACTACACATATATTCAGTAGATTACGTTTTCATCATGTTAGTTTACATCAACCTTATTTTTTATTATTGTAAGACATAAAAGTGTTTGTTGTTTGTATTAGTTATACTTTATAAATTTATTATTCATAAATTCAATCTACGTACATATGCATATAATATTACACATATTACATATATTATACTGCCCTATATAAAAAAAAACAAATTGTTTCATTTTTTTCATAAGTATTTACTAATACAGGTATACATAGAGTTTTACAGTTTTGTCTAAACACATTTTGTGTGCGCTATTTGTACGTTGTAATTCAATAATATCTGTAATGCAAATTACTATACAATATGTACAATAAAATGCAACATTTTAAAATATTTTGTTTTTGTGAAACTGATCATTTGAAAGAAAATCCCAGATAAAAATGTAATCATAATAGTTTAAAAACATAGCATTCAACTAAATTGTAATTCTAATAATTTTTGATCATACTGATATTATAACGGTATAAAAACATGTATATTTAAATTGTAGCAAAACTTTTACATTATAAATATTTTAACGTATAAAATTTGAATATATTATATATTATGAGTGTTCAAAATGAAATAGAGTACTTTTTCTTTCTTCTTCTTATGTAAATCAAATAAGTCTGAAAAAAAACTAGAAAATGCGATAAATATTCATGACGATTACTCATACACATATTATAATACATATAAAATAATAATTATTACAAAAAGCACCGTATTACTTAAAGTTGAAACACTGGGGAAAACAAACACTATTTCTTTAAAAAAAAAACTGTAGAACATAAGACAAGTTTTTGGCGTTACATGTAAAAGAAAACAAATGAAATTAAATTATATCCCCAATCATCATTAAAGAACTGAAGGATTTTATACATTTCCATATAATATATATATTTTGTTGTTGTACCAAAACTCAAAAATATTATAAGTATTATGTATATAACTATCAGCCTCGTTGAATTATATATATATATGAACAAGTTCGTATAATATTATAAATTGTACGCTACACATTATAAGAAAACGCCCTTATAAATACAGCATACAGCTAATTTTCAACAAATTAAAAGCTTTCGGTGAGAATATTATAATAATATACTATTTTATACACACATAATATAATATATGTATAATATAAGGGAATACTTTATAGGCAATAGGCACAACATTACTCACTCTCACATAAAATATAATGTACTGGTATATTATCTTATTATACAATAATAAAATTAAACATAATAATAAAACTAGAAAAAGACGTAAGTAAATTTAACGTCCTAATACGAGAGAAAATATTAACCACAGACTTTTTCATGTGATTTTTTTTTTCGATTCAAATAATATTATGTAATGTATATAGTGTAAGTACAAAAATATGTAAGCTTAAAAGATTAATGATTACTAGTAGTAGTAGTAGTAGTAATAGTAGCAGTGTTATTCCTTTTTACTGATTGAAACTTCTTTAGATACGTCTACAAGTTCTGAAAATTCTACAATAAGTGGTTCACTCAAATCATCCGAATCATTTGAATTGCCTTTCCAATCTGCTGACATTCCATGATTGAATTTTCGAAACGTTCCTATAAAGTAAATTAGAACAGAAAAATGATGAAAATCATAATAATTATTACACAATTAACCATATAATATATGACACACATCATAATAAAAAGAACATCAGATTACTGTTATAATATTATTGTGGAAAATATATTTACTTACTGAATAGAATAGAGTTGGGCTTTGTTGATTCCCCTTTTTTCATTTTTAAAAAAACTTTAGCCTTTTTCAATCCAGATGGTTTAGGACCAGATTTTTTTACAACGAGTTGCTATTATATTAGAAAATTCAAAGGGAAAAACATGATACATTGAATATTGTACATATCATTGTATTATTAATTATTATTGCAGTAAACATTTATCATGATATACTATACTACTTCATATTTTTTGTATTTTTCGTGTTGTAAAAACTATACCTTAAAATAAATTACATCTCCAGCTTCGACTAGAATAAAATATAAATATAAAATTATTCCATAATATATCAATTTATTTACACAACATAGTTATTTAAAATTAGTTTATACTTTTAGTTTATTGAAACATATAATATATTATAAATAATTGGGAATACTGTATATTATATATATAATGTACTTACTTTCATCAATAGAAGTAACATTTAATACATCTTTGTTGCAATTATTATAAAGTGTTTTGTAAAAGTTGGCAATCTTTTCTCCTGATTTTAATTTATTTCCTTTCTTTGGTTCCATAGTTGTATCACTATTACCAGTATCTGTTGAAATTGGTGTACTAGATATTACTCCTTCATTCTTTTCTCCTTGTTGTTGTTGTTGTGAAGTAACTACCATTGGACATTTATCTCGAACAACAAATTGTGGAAAACTACAAGTAGTTTGACTTTTCATGAGATTTTCAATTAGTTCTTCATGTTGAGCAATTTTTTCTTCCAAAATTCTACATGCAGAATTCCTTCTTTTACTTCTACATCGATTTCTTCTTTTAGGTGGATGAGTTGATTCAGATGTACAACAATTTTCTGAACCAGGTACTGGTTCATTACTACAACCACATCCATTTATAAACATTCCATGATGGTGATGATGATGATGATGATGTTCGTAAAGAAGATCATCAGAAAATATTTCTTTTGATTCTTTTGTTGCTCCAGTTTTTTGTTGTGGTTGTTGTTGTTGTTGAGATTTGATTGATACTTCATTTGTTTTAGGATCCACTGCTACTGTATAATAATATTCATCATCTGAAACTTGACCCTGTTCAATACTTACAAGTAATTCCTTGCCATTTTCTACTTGTACAGATATCTTGTTTTTACTTTTATGAGGACGTCTTCGTCTTCTTCTTTTGACTTCCAAATCTATTCCTTCCATCTTCGTTTTTGTACTTGCTCCCCGATCTCCTTTTTTTTCGACTAAAACATCTATTATAATAAGTATAAAAAATAACCAACAAAATTATACATTATAATATTTAGTTAATTTTATCAAGATGTAATCTTTTGATTATATTATAATGGTTTGTTTTTTTACAAGCATGTTTTTATATAAAATTCTTAAAATACGAAAAAGTAAAAAAAAATGCTACAAAATTATACCCATTACTTTTTGTAACACACAACAACACTAATTTAAATGTACTTAAATATACATGTATTTATACTTAAATGAGTTCTCAAGCGTATGAAACTTACCATTTTGTGATGATAAAATCGAAAACTAATTAATTATATTACACAAAAAGTGAAAAAATTTATCGAAGTAAAAAAAAAAATTCTTGCCGCGGTATAGCAATTTGAAATATCAAATATTATGTAAAAAAAATAGACATTTAGTATATAATTGCAGATTGTGTGTATGTAGATTTTGGGGTAGTTAGTAAAATAAATCTACAATTAAACTACTACACAGTGTCAAGATTTTGTTCCTAATTACGTAAGTATAATTTATAATAAGTTATTTTTTAATACATAGTTTAAATTTTGAATACATTTACATTTCTTTGAAAATTATAATTTATATTTTTTGACGTAAGTTCTGCAGGAATGTTAAATTTTACTACTAATATAACCAATATTTATTAGTTTAATTAACATCAATTTTGAGTCATGTTTAATGTTGATGATGAATTATCAACCTTGTTTTGAGGAAGTATTGTTACATAATTTGTCTATTTTTGTTTCTGATATCTTCACAGGCTACCCGGGCATCCAAAAGTAAAAAGTCCCTCTGCGCAATCCCCTGGTTTTATTTTCATGTGATCCAAGTGTACAAGTTCCTAAACGATGAAGTATATAGTTGGTTCGGTTTAATCGATAATTCCAGTTTGAAGTCATTGTGTGAGTGTGCATATATATAACGAGTGAGTGTGATATATATATATTTTAAAAAATACATAGGAAAAGAAGTGTTGATATAGTTTTATCCACCGATTCAAAAGAGGTAACGTTCTTTCTTTATATTTCTTTATTCATAGTTAACTAGGATATATATATACACAATAAAATTGTAGTGGTATTACATTAATTTTGGTGTTTAAAAGCATGTCATTTGTTTAAAATCTCAATCAAAATTTGACTGGATAATATATAATATTATAGAAATATATAAGTCTTGTTATGGTTTTTGTTCTTTACTATCCTTATAGGGCGTTCCCTCACATTGGACTTTTTTGAACTTACATCCCATCAAAAATTATATTGATGTACCCCGTTAAATTAAATTGTTCATCTAAATCAATATAAGAATTGTTTTCTTAAAAGATTCCGGATAAAATTATCTATTGTCTATAAGTACATACATCCGGATCTTGAGTATTGACATTAAAAATTATAAGACAAGTAAAATTTTGACTGAGGGACAACAACAACAAGAAAAGAAGACTTTTCATCATGTCACTATTCAGGAGTGAAGAGATGGCTTTATGTCAACTCTTTTTACAATCTGAATCAGCTTATGCTGCCGTTTCAGAACTTGGAGAATTAGGATTGGCACAATTTCGGGATGTACGTGTTTTTTTGTTTTATAAAAATTATTTACAACTACATACAGCTATCATCAATTTTTGTAAGAAGAATAATATATTATGCATTTCCGTACTATAATAAGTACTAATAATTATTTTACTTTTACAGTTAAATCCTGATGTCAATGCATTTCAAAGGAAATTTGTTAATGAAGTTCGAAGATGTAATGAAATGGAAAGAAAATTACGTTATTTGGAAAAAGAAATCAAAAAGGATGAAATTCCTACACTAGATAGTGGAGAAAATGTTGAAGCACCACAACCACGTGAAATGATTGATTTAGAGGTAATTTAATAGTAATTGAAGTACATAGTAAAATTGCTTTTGATTTATTTACAATATAAACAACACATTATAAAATATTTATAAATAGAGGAGTACATTTCATTTAAAATTTATAATGTTCTCATGTAAACTTTTATGTAGGCTACATTTGAAAAGTTAGAAAATGAATTACGAGAAGTTAATCAAAATGCAGAAGCTTTAAAAAGAAATTATCTGGAACTGACGGAACTGAAACATATTCTCAGAAAAACTCAAGTTTTCTTTGATGAGGTAAAGCCCTAATATATTATAAAAATTCCTATTATATTCATACATGTATAATATCAAATTTTTACACTGTTATTCAAAATATATTTTATTATCATAAAAGAATGGTTATTAATGTTCTAGACTTTTTTTTATAGTAACTTCAGTATATCTATATATATATATTTTTTTAAAAACATCAAAATGAGATTATATTATATATAAATGTTTCTCTATAAAAATTTATTTATTTATTTTCCTATGTGAATGTTTTCCTTTTTTTTTTATATGCATTTCCTTGACCTTCATCATTTATGACAAATCACTTTTAATTCCCTGCACGATGTATCCTGTACTTTGGAATGCTATTTTTTTACAATGCTTTGGAATTGCATGTGGCATTATTATAAATAATTATTGTTGGACATTATTTATTATGGAACATTTGGTGGTACATGTTATCTTTTCTATATTTGTTTGTTTTATCTTTTATTTGGTATTTTAATATTTTATTGTGGCTCTTTGATGAATGGAAATACATAATATTTTTTTAATCATCTGTCAATATTTTCTTTGAATGTTCTTTTTTTCTCTTTATGTGACTCTTAATTTTATTGTTTTATGGTTTTTTTTTTTTTTTTTTAATTTTGTAACTATTTAATGTTTTCAACAATTCTGTCTTGTACATATACTGAATAACAAATGGTAGATGAAAGACTTGATAACATATTGTCATGACGCTTATTCAAAATCATTCATTCAGATGGCTGATCCAAATCGTGAAGATGAACAAGTAAATTTATTAGGTGAAGAAGGTCTACGGACGGGTGGACAATCTTTAAAACTGGGGTAAAAAAAAAGACACAGACAAAATAATCTCTCTCTCTCTTTCTTTCTTTCTTTCTACGCTTTTTGTACAAAATTGACATGTGTGAATGGTATTTTAGTTTTAAAAATGAAAATCTACTTCTAATAATTATCTATTACATATTATATTATGTACTACTAAAAATCAAACTAATTGCTTTGTACGTGTACAAAATATGATGATACTATAGTACAATAACGATACTATTATTTATATATACGTATTTGCTTTCATTCCTTTACATACCATTATATGACCCTTGATAACAAATGGATAACATTTTTTTATACATTTCCTGTTGGTCTATTAACAACTCCTTGCATACATAACAAAAGTTACACTCATTGTTTTTATCAAGAATATTTGTGGGGCTTATCTAACTTACTATGTATGTAAAACTGTATATATATAATTCAAACATACTTCAATTTTATAACAACAAAAACTTTAATAACCAATTTAAATCAACAGACAAAAAGCTTAATGCAAGTAATTGAGCTATAATATGAGTTTACTGTATCACATTACTCTGCTTTTAAACTTGAATCAATCCATCCATCATTCCTAAATTACTTTGGAGAAAGTAAATTTTTGAGATTTGACAAATGTTGCACCACTTGCTTTTCCCTTCTTACCCTCTACTTACGTTTTTCCGTTTAAACTAATGAGCCAAGATAAAAAAAAGAAAAGAAACTTTTGTTATTGCAGAATATATACATTGAAATCAAAATTACTTTTTATTGATTTCTGTTTAATATTTATAGTAACTGAATATATTTAAGCAGGGAAAATATGAAGTTGTGAACTGTCGTTTCTGTATATATGTTATGTTTGTTTGTTTTTTCATTTAAAATAATGAACTCAATTTTGCAATTTAAAAGCGTGAAGGTCAAGAAATGGATGAATCTCTCACGGCAAATCTCATTGAAGATCAATACACGGGAACACAAATGATGAACTTAGCTGCTAAACAGGGTCAACTTGGGTGATTATTGATTTTTTGTTAATTTTTGTTATTTTACTTTTTTTATTTTATCGTAAAATAAGCAAACTATATTTTTACATAATTTTGTCTGTAGACATAAAAAAGAGAATATTTGTAAGTCTTCTGTAAGTCTTAAATTGTAGTGTGCAATAGGTACTTATGAAAAAAAATACACTGTGAGAAAGAAAAGAGAAGAAAACTTTTTGTACGTTGATTATAGGCATTTCATCATCTGTACACACACAGTATATTATTATGATAAATGATAAAGTATACATAATATGATCCAGATTTCATTCTATTTAAAACAACAAAAACCATGTCAATATTGTCCATTTATAGTTTATTACAATAATCAAAATATGTACACAAAATAATATTTTCAATGAAATTATATCATGTAAGTATTTAACATGTAATATAATGTACATATATTCATGATTGATTATAGTTTTGTTGCTGGAGTTATACTCAGAGAAAGAATTCCAGCATTTGAACGGATGTTATGGCGTGCTTGTAGAGGAAATGTTTTCCTTCGTCAAGCAGAAATTGATACTCCTCTAGAGGATCCAACTACTGGTGACCAAGTGTACAAATCTGTATTCATCATCTTCTTTCAAGGAGACCAGTTAAAAATTCGAGTCAAGAAGATTTGTGAAGGTTTTCGAGCAACTTTATATCCTTGTCCAGAAACTCCAAATGATAGGCGAGAAATGGCTGTTGGTGTAATGACACGTATAGAAGATTTGAATACAGTTTTATCTCAAACACAAGATCATCGTCATCGTGTACTAGTTGCAGCTGCCAAAAATATTAAAATATGGTTTACCAAAGTGAGGAAAATTAAAGCTATTTATCACACATTGAACCTCTTCAATTTAGATGTGACTCAGAAATGTTTGATTGCTGAATGTTGGGTCCCAGTCTCTGACCTAGAAGCTATACATTTAGCTTTGCGTCGTGGAACGGTAAATATAAAAAGCGTACAATGTATCATATTATAAATACCTGAGAATATGTATTTAATTAATTGTTGCTACATGTATCATAAATTTTGGATTCGTATGTTCTTACATATTACAGGAACGCTCTGGTAGTTCCGTTCCTCCAATCCTCAATAGAATGGAAACAAGAGAAATTCCACCAACTTATTTCCGATTAAATAAATTTACAAGAGGGTTTCAAAATTTAATTGACGCTTATGGTGTTGCCACTTATCGTGAAGCTAATCCTTCACCATATGCAATCATTACATTTCCCTTTCTATTCGCCGTCATGTTTGGAGATTTTGGACATGGGCTAATCATGACAGCTTTTGCTGCTTGGATGGTTATCAATGAAAAACCATTTATTGCAAAAAAATCAACAAGTGAAGTGAGTAGTTTAAAGGAAACAAGCTGTCTTTTCTTATTTTTTTCATACATCATTTAAAATAACTTGAAAAAAAAAACTGTAACAAATTTGATGTATATTTTAATTATTATTTACACAATCTTTTCCCTTTTTTATGAATTATATAATATAAATTGTAATTCATTTACAGATCTGGAATATCTTTTTTGGTGGCCGCTACATTATCCTTCTTATGGGGTTTTTCTCCATGTGTAAGAACATAATTCAACAATAATTATTATTTATTATTAATTATCATAGAAATGTTGTTGTATTCCCTTTTTTCTCATTTATCAAGATTTGTGTGATTGTTTTATTTATTTATTTATTGTTGTTGTATTTTGTAGATACTGGAATCATCTATAATGATTTTTTCTCCAAATCATTGAACCTCTTTGGGTCCCAATGGTACGTTCCCCAAGAATCCATGTACATTCTAAAAGAAAAGGATGTTATGCTGGATCCAAAAAACGCCTATTATGACTATCCATATCCAATTGGTTTAGATCCAGTTTGGCAAGTAAGTATTTTACATTTTACTCTCTCACATATATACATAATATATTATAATGATGCAAAATAATAATCCATGTCTATAAACAAAGTGTAATAGTTTTTTATGAAACATGTGTGTACATTTTTCCTTTCTCAATCTTTCTATTTTTTTTTATAGATTGCAACAAATAAGATAAATTTCCTAAACGCATACAAAATGAAAGTTTCCATAATTATTGGAGTCTGTCATATGCTGTTTGGAGTGATGATGAGTCTTTGGAATCACATGTTTTTCCGAAAGAAGATCAATATCCTCTGCGATTTTGTACCTCAAATTATCTTCATGACCTTTATTTTTTTCTACTTGGTTCTTCTTGTTTTCCATAAATGGGTTGCATACTACGCGAATGGTAAGATATAAGATACATGAGAGTATTTTGTAATTTATTCAATGAACATAATATGCATAATATATATTGTTAATAATTCTAAAACACAATTGTCTAAACATAATTTAATTATATTATTTGTAGGTGATGAAGAAGGAGCGGGCCCGCATTGTGCTCCATCAATTCTCATTATATTCATTAATATGGTCTTGTTCAAAAATGGTGAGAAAATTGGAGAATGTGAACCCTATATGTATGGAGGACAACAAGGATTTCAAAAGTTTCTCGTTGTCATTGTGAGTTTTATTTATTTATTTTTTTACTATCATCTCAAATTTTACAATCGATATAAACTATAATCCTTAATAAATGTATATGCACAAAAAATAAGTGTCTGTATAGAGTTTCTGTAATTTTCTATAATTTATGTCTTATATCATTTTTACAGGCACTCATGTGTGTTCCTTGGATGCTGTTTGGAAAACCTTATTTAATCTATAAACATAGGCAACTCATGAGTCAACAGGTATGAATTTCAAGGCATTTTCAATTTTTTGCTGACAAAAAATTTAATATCACATATCTTTTATTAATGTATAAAATAGGATCTGAACAATTTTGTTCATCTTATTTTTTATCTTATTCTAATATCTACTACTACTACTTGTTTCATTTTCAATAGATGTCAAATACATCCACAGCTGGACTTACTGAAGCTGATCAAATGCAAATGGCTAATGGATCAGCTCCACCTGCTTCAAGTCATGATGAAGAAAAGATGGAAGATATAATGATACATCAGGGTATTCATACAATTGAATACGTTTTGGGCTGCGTCTCAAACACTGCTTCATACCTTCGTTTATGGGCGTTGAGTTTAGCTCATGCTCAACTGTCGGAAGTTCTTTGGGGAATGGTTTTAAGGAATGGTTTACAACAAACATCGTGGTTTGGTGGAATAGTTCTTTGTTTGATATTTGCAGCTTGGGCAGGATTAACACTAGCCATTTTAGTTCTTATGGAAGGTCTCTCCGCGTTTCTTCATACTCTACGTCTACACTGGTGAGTGATATTTTAAAATGATATATATTACTTTTTATTTATTTTAATGTAGTTCATTATGTCTACTATATATTATACTTTAATCAAAATATTCACGTATTTAACTTTCTTTTTTTTGTCATTTTTAATAGGGTTGAATTCCAAAATAAGTTCTACCAAGGTACCGGCTATCCTTTCTCCCCATTTTCTTTTGAAATTATCTTGGAGAACGCAGGTAATGTGGAAGAATAAAAATAAATAAAAGTGCTCTAAACAAAAAAATAAAATAAAATAAATACAAAAATGAAAGCAGTAAAATGAGGGGAAAACCAATCATGAACACGTATAAAATAAATAAGTAATAAACCAAAATAATAATCATCATCAAGATCTATATAATATAAAACATTTAGATTTCGAACACAGAAAAGATAATATATTATATATTATATTACAAACGAGACAAACAAACTAAATTTTAGGCTTTAGCAATACTTGTAGTACATATTATGGGGGTATACATATATACATATTATGAGGAAAAACATTTCTCAAAGTGAGAATGTATTTAATTATAACAATGAAAAAACTAAATGTGAAATATCAATAACTAACTAGAAGAACAAAATTGGATTCAAGGTATCTATTAACAAACACAAATTATTGCTGTATAATACTATTATATGGTTAGAATACATGTAATATATAAAATATTCCAGTAATTGTTAGCGTAATTTATTATTTTTAATGATATAGTAAGTTATTTTTGTTATTTCAAATTGTATAGCGGTTATTACTAATTTATTTGAAGTTTGCTGCTGCTGAAAACAAGTTGAGAGGCATATAATATCCTAACCATTTATTATTTATTTATTTATTTATATTTGTTTTCTTGAGACGTTACGATCAGGTAAACTATAGATATTATATTATAATATTATTTATTTAAAGGAATTCGGAGAAAGTAACAGATTTGATAAAACACATATTTTATGTATAATATAATTTACTTGTTAGATTCTTTAGTACATCAAAACTTGAGAATATTTTAATTCTTATACAAAGTATATGACCTTTGACGTATTATTCTTAAATGTATCATCACGCGTACATGGATAACAATAAATTTTACAAGGTATTTTGCTATATGTGATTTATTTTACGTTAAAATTAAGTAGCGAATGACTAAGTTTATGCTAAATGATGAAAAAGTGTTCGTTTGAATGAGTCTCATAATGTTTAAAAGTGATATTTGTTTTATTGTAATGTGTTTCTATTTTTGTCAAGCGCAGTTCGTATTTAATATTATTATCTTTATCGTATTTTTAACAAATGGTGCTTACTTTCTAGTGTATTTGAGTATGAAGAAAGTTTACAAGGTCATAATATAAAATATGAGAAATATATATCATATTTCTTGACAATATTTACTATTATTTTATCATTATTATTATTTCTATAATGAATTGCCAATGAACAAACTAAAACTGTATAATATTTAATATTTATACAACACACATTAACTATAACTTCTCAAAAGAAAGGAATTGCAAAGGACATGTATTTATTTTAACACTCTCAACATCACTACTACAAGTATTCAACAAATAATTTATGATCAAAATATTTATAAAATATTATATTTGTTACATTGTATACTTTTATTCTATTTTATTTTATGTTATTTCTAGTTTTAGTGTATCATTAATGTATTTTTTATATTTCTCACAATTCAGTTAATATCATTATAGTTATTGAATGCATATCAGTTTTATAGTACAGTTTTATTCGTAATCCTACATAATCTTCTATTATGTATTGAAATACTGAGACAAATGATCTTTTTTTTTAATAGATGTAAATTAACTATTGTAATCATGAATCGAGGAACTAATATGTTCATTTTATATAGTTATAGGCATGACGAGAGTTAGTTTTACAAAACAAATCCGTCCTATGTACATAACATATGATACATAGAAAGGATTCACTTTGTAAATTTAACCCTCTATATTTATTTACGCAGCGCAGATAGTATTATACTCAAAATTAGTAGGATATAATTTATATTTTACATAATTGTATTAATTATACATGTATATATGCATGTCCATTACAACCTATAGACTTTGGTTTGGAGTTTTTTTTAATTACCTATCATATGGTACATATTTTAATTATTTTAAAGTGATATGAAAAGAAACCAAAATTGAGGGGCTTGGAATTAAAAGAGCGTTTACAGCATTAGTTTCTAATGCAACAAACTCACTACTACCTCCAAGCCCCTCAATTATAATAAAAGTGCAGAATAACCGAAAAGAAACTGGTGATATTCAGAAATATGAAAATCGGAGAAAGTATAGGTGAAAGTTACATAGTATGAATTATGATATTTATTATGTATACACACAAGTAAGTGAATACTTGTTACATATAATATATATATATATTTAATTTATGTTTCTTCCCTAAATTCCTGGATTTGTTTACTGAGACTTTCTCGCTATTTACTGTTCTATATCGAAAATTTGAATGGACAATATATTCTGTTAATATTATTATATTATGTAATATTATATATATGTATTGTTTGCTATCAACGTTATTCAATTTCAGGGTTATACTAGAATCTCTAATACTCTCTATCCAATATCTCGTAAAAAAAATAACAAGAAAAAAGTATTATGTATACAAATACATCCATTATAATATGACATGACATTACATGACAAAATATGATTGTAAAAGTTCTATTTTTAATCTAAAGTATGATACATTATCTGTGTTATCTATATTATGTTATCTATTATCAATTATTATATATATAAGAATTATTACTATTATTACTCTTATTTTCATGTCCAGGATCAAAAAGCAAAAGAAAAAGCTAAAATGTATGTTCATGGCAATAAAAGAAGTGACTAAAACGTACTGCCTATATACTATATAGTTGTTTCTAAACTATTATCTATTATTATTCTAATTTTATCTATAGTTTAAATAACAGAGTACAACTTAAACTTTTAGTGTGTGCATAAATATATGTTTGTAGTTCCACACATTAGAAATTCTCAAAGTGATGTTGAAATATTGTTCCATCATTTCCCATGGTGTCATTATTGATTTCACTGCAAGCAAGGTCCACATTTTGGGTCATTGAGAATGGACCGCATGAGAAAATTCCAAATTTGTAAACCTAAAACAACAACAAAATAGGAAAAACTATTTTTAGATATATATACTTAAATAAATACATTGAATTCATGAAAGTGAAAGTGAGAGAAAGTTCTTACGTTTGGATGCATGGAGCGTAAAGTCCTTAAAAACTCTGAAAAATTGGGTCTACAGTATGAAAAAAAAAGGAGAAATCACATTTTATTATTCTTTATTTGAAATTGGAAGCTATAAACATTTGCTTATATGTAAGACTGAAGATTAAAAAATAGCATTTTAACCTTCCAAAGTGAGTAACTGATTTTAATCCAGTAAAAAGAGATCGATTTGAAACTTTTTGGAAATGTCTCTCACAAATGTACTGTAAAAATTAAAGCAGCAAATATGTAATCTTGATAAATAATTCTCTACAATATATTTTTACATGTAAAATATATGCGTCCACAAAACTTGCGCAACTTACCAAAAGAACTGTCCTTAAATCAAATTTGTTATAAAGTTGAGTGACGAAAACATGAACAGAGATCAGTTTATGGACCTCAACATCTCTAAAATCAGCAATTTATACAACAAAGTATCAAGTATATAAAGTATTTTGTTTGTTAATATAACACATGGTTCATAAATTTTGGTTAATGTTAATGCAACGTTGTACCTATTTGATTTTTCATAGGAGCAAAAGCATTATTGAGAAAAACAAAAACTAAAAACTGCACACATACCGAATAATATCCACAAGCCACTCAAATTGTTTTTGAGTTCTGGTAACCCAAATAAAGTAAATCTTTTTGCAATTTCGAGGGTTTGCATTATTTGCCACATCTGGTTTTGTACAAAAAAAAAGTATATTAGGATTTTTCAAAGAATAATTTAGTCTATTTTTCTTTCTATATTATTTTTTTATTGTCTCTTTTGTCAACAACTGAAAAATGGAAAACGGAAAACAATACCGGATTTACAGTGTATTGTGTGTTACAAATGTAAGTACCTTTTAAAATTGATGCAAAGGGCGTAACTCCGATACCTCCTCCAACAAGGACCGAAACTTCGTATCTCCACCTAAAAAAAACATGCATATATTATGTTATATGTTATCAGGACAATTTTGAAGCCTATTTCAATTTTCTGTGCTAAAGAATTCTAAAAGTACACACCAATCTTGATGTCCTTCACCATATGGTCCATCCAAGTATACTTTAGGCAGTGAACTACAAAAAAATTGAGTATTTTTAGGGAAATTTTTAAATAGTTTTTAAATATTTTCATATACTGTCATGTATTTGTTTACAAAAAAAGATACAATTATACGAAAAATGGAAAACCTCTCATATATCTGACGAATATTAGCTGTGAAAGGACCAACAGCTCGAATGTGAAGTGTCACTGGAAATGTTTTTCAAAACTAGTCAATTTCATGTTTTTATATTATGGTTTACGCCATATAAGATAAGGTAAGTGAAAGTTTTGAGAGTGAAAGTGCGTTCAATATTTTCTTACATGTCGGTTCATGTGGAGCAGATGAAAGTGTAAAAGGATGAAACTCACTCGCATTCAAAGCTTTACAAGCAATTCTCACCCACTGTCCACTTTTGTATTCAAATCCAACTGGCCTCACAAATTCTAATTTTGTTACATCTGTAAAAAATGTTACAGGAAGAAACCATTAACAATTTCAATCAAGATTATTTACTTACATAATGTAGTCTTACATTATTCAAAATTTCTCTATAATAAATTTTATGTGTAAAACGTCACTTGAAGGTAAAAGTTCCGCTTTTATCACTGGGATTTCCACTTTCTTCCTACTAATTGTAATAAATTTGTCCAATACAAAAAGTGCAAGGGGTCCAATGAGGAATGTGTGAAATATGGGCTGTTGAACAAGATTGCCTAAAATTTAAAATACATGTAATACATAAATACATAATTCCATCATTCAATTGCTTCTTTAATTCTATAATACGATGAAAAAATAGAAACTAGTAAAATAAATTTTGTGTACACTTTATACATGTTTTTCATGTATAAATTTTGTTTGTTTTTGTATTTACCAGAGCCGTGAATTAACATGAGAGTGTAAAATCTTGTGGGGAAAAAGATTCATGAGAAAAAAATTTATCACTATAACCTTTCACTTTTCAATTTTCACCAATAATTATTATATTCAATATTTAAAATATAAAACTGCAAATGTAGCCATAGTCATTGTCATTGTTAATTCTTACAGTGGATAACTTCTGTGTATGATCCAAAACCATGCAAATGCATATGTTCTCGCATAGGTGGTGGAGAAAGCATATAAACATGATGCATGAATGGTGAGGAAAACTCCTGTGATTCCAGTAGTTGTTTGCCAGCACCAATAGTGAAATTTGGGAAGAACATGTGTTCTACAAGTAAAGTAAAAGTAAAAGTAAATAAAAAATTGAATTTCCTTTGGATGTTTTTCAAAAATTTGAATGGATAAAAATTTCAATGTTGTTGATTGTCATTTTACGGTCGAAAATAATCCCGAAATAGACAAGATAAATCCGGTGCTGGTTGAGTTGCAATATGGTAAAAGTTGATTGCATGTCCTACGATGTGTATGACAGTGAATAAAAATCCCACTACAGCAATGTATTTGTGCATTGAGACGAAGGAGTCAAACGGAATTACGCGATGAAGAAATGTTTCTCTTAGAGTTGTAATTATATTTCTACACATTGTGAGTAGAAGAGTGGCTGAAATTTCAAATAAATGCAATGAGATGATCAGTAATAATTGTTGAAAGCTATAGTTAAATGACTCAATAATATTTACGGCAAAAACCTTATACAAAATCAATAAAAAAGATTGGTATACTCACAGAAGCAAAACATCATGACACTTGCAGCCCCTCTCGTCACCGTCACACCATACCCCGCAATATGTCGTAGACCACGATGCTCCCGTTCAATTGAATAGTCTGAAAAATTATCATAAGAATAATTATCATTACTTCATAAATGCATCTAATTAGGAATTAAATGAATCATGTGGGTTATATTTTATGAGCTGATGTTCATACAGTATGCCCGTTCAGCGAAAATGGCAATCACAACCAGTGTGTACAAGAGACACCAGAAAATTTGGAGGCGGTACAGTTCTATAAATTTTGAGTACGATTGCTGATCCTGTTTGTTTTTTGGAGCCACAAGGTTGCTTTCTTCCTTTCCTGAGTCATCAGGAGTTAAAAGTCCATCATCAACGTTCATGCTGTTTAAATCTGCATCACTAAATATCCATGCATATGTAAAAGTACCTAATATCAATTGAGTTCTTTGTAAAGCTACATGGATAATATGAAATATATGAACAACGCGACGACACAACACACTATAATTATTATATTGTGTTCAAAAAACAGGTTCAAGTATGCACCTGTCATAAATATTGGAAACAGATGCCCTGGCATTTTCCATGTAGGACATTCGTCTACCCCTGGCTTCCTGTCGGGCCTCTTGAGGAACATTTTCACCAAAACTAAGCTGAGCATAGCCTAACGTATCTTTGTGCTTGGACAAAAGTTTTTGAAAATCCGTCAATGTCACCAATGACTATACATATATTATCCAAATACAAAGGAAAAGTTTGATTATTCTAGGAAGTTTCATAACATTTTTCTAGTAATTCTACTGTCTATTAAAACGAACAATTATTATATTATGAATTAAGTATGAAAATGTATAATATTTTATGTGAACATACATCGCGTTTCAGATGACATTTCTCCAACATTGATTGAACGAGAGCTTCAACATCCTCATTTTTAATATCAGCACTGGCAGCCTCAATTAGAGAACGAATCATCTCCTTGAACTCCTCCACTGTCAAAGTTCCTTTTCTTCGAATGTCGTACATTTCAAACCTGATTTATTGGTCAAAGATTAAAAATTAAAAATTAGTAAAGGAATTTATCTATCTACTTGTTGAAAGTTGAAAGGTGTGGAAGTTGAAAGGCACATGAAAACAAAACAATTAAAAATATGTAAATAAAACAAACAATTTCAAATAAAAATATAGTTAACTTTAATACATCAATTGTGCTTTATCTTCCGCTGTTCCTTTAGAGAAAATGACCAACATGTCCAAAAATTCTCGAAAGCTAATAAATCCGTTTCGATCCCGATCCACAAGATTAAACATCTGTGTAAAACATTAAATAAGTTTTAAAACGTACACAGTACAAGATTAATTGTGGTCGTAAGTCTTAGTGAGTTAGATTGGATTTTTACACATAGATTTCATACCTTTTCTACAAATTTTGAAGTGATGGACATGCCCAAGGCATCTGCAAATTCGGATTTTGTCAATTCAGTACGGATGACTTCACTGATGAGTTTAGGATCGATCAATTCCTTTTCTCCACTGGGCTCGTCCAAGTGAAAGGCTTGAACAAATACAATTTTAAAGAATTTTTCCAACCTTGCAAGTCTCTGACTTTTTGTAGTGGCTGCTCCAAGGGCTTGTTTTAAAGTTGCTGTTTGCTCATGAAATTCAATTTGACCTTGAAATCTGCAATTAATTATTGTAATTACTCTTTACTATCAGAATATTCTATATATACAAAAGCAGTCATTTAATTTTAAGAAGAAACCTAAAGGATTTTGTCTGTAATGTGTGTAGAATTTTACTTTTCTTTCAAATTTGAATAAAATGACTCTCTCAGGAAACTTCCCTCAAACTGTAAAACACAGTCATATTCTTTGGGGTTTTTGAGAACAATGTGAAGTCCATTGGAGGCACGAACCACATCCATTGACTCTCTGCCAGTCAAATCAATATTTCGAAGTAAATCTCCCTTATAATTTCGAATCTCAATCATATTGTTGTTTGTAACAACTACAATGACTTGTCTCATCCCTTCTGATCCCCCTTGCCATTCTCGAGCTGTGAATGGAGTGCCTTTGATACCAGAATGTGAAAACTGGTCACCTAATTTCTTTTGAATTTTGAGCAGTTCAGTTTGTTTTTTCTTCTCACGGAAATTTGCCATACAAGGGACTGAAAAACAAATTCCTGTGCAAAGAAAGGAATTAAGTACATTCTTATTTTTATAGTAAATAATTGTGATTTTGTATTTTATATAAAAAAAATAATACATTAAATAAGTAGTACACTATTCAATTTTACGTATTATTTTACCCAAAATTGTGATGCCGATAACAAGAAAAGTCACGATGTAGGAAACCTCACTGCCACTAAAATAGTCGTAGGTTGCTGGCCGTGTACAAGCCTCAACTTTCACTCCATGAGTTGCAAGCTATTTAAAAAAATCAAACAAATCATTTTATTTATAAAAGTGTATTTATTAGGATTTCTTGCATGTTTTTTAAATACATTTTAAACAAAGGTGTAAAAATATATATACCTGAGGAAGATGATAACAAGTTGTAGTTGTTTCCGAACCAATTTCTTCACCATTCTCATTGTATTGCTGGCGCTTGCATGTACTTTTACGCCAATTTGCTGGTACTTGTCCTTTCGGAGTCTTTGTACATTCATTTGCGAAATCTATCAAAAAAAAATCAATCAAGTATTTTAATTTTTCATCATCCAAAACACAATAATATATACAATATATTTTTGTCTACAAAAACTGTTTTAAGTAAAAAAATAAAATAATTAGGAACCATTTTCTGGAAGTCGGAATGGATTTTCTTGGATATCCTCATTCGTCATTCGAGTTACAGAGACAATCATATCAAAGATGGTCAGTTTTTTTATTCGCTCAATTTGGTCGTTGGAAAACCGACTATAAAAGTACAAATTAGGATTTAGCACATGTTGACCATTGTATCACAATTCACAGGAGAAGCATGCAAATAAAATTGAAAATTGTAAGTATGTTTACTTGGGCCTTGGACATAAATAATATTATAAATAAAACTAATTCTCAGCATACAAAAGTACGTATTATGTACGCATATACCTGGGTTTCCATTGTGTACTTTCAAACCAAAATCTATCTGCACTCCGAATTCGCTCATACTGATCTTTTATAATTCTTCTAAATAGTGGACCAGGTCGATTTTTATTTGTTTCTAAAATTCCTCCAGACCACACGTCAATATTACTCCAACAGTTTGGAGAGTTTGGGTTTGAAAAATTCTTGGGGTCTATTGATGCATTCCTATGTATTCTTTCCAACTCTTCGATGATGGGGCGAATCCGATCTTCTGTTTCTTTGTCATCCTTTAGACCATTGTGTGTTAGGTAGTCCTCCACACTACAAATTCTAGGCAGTTTCATAGCTTCACGAGCCGTATTGTAGTCCGGCGTACCTGAGTGAAATATACAAAGATACGTACATATTTAGGAAATTTTCAGTTCATGCTTTTATATCTTGAGTGTCTAGAGAAATATCTTGTCGGCGTACCGTGATCCCTGCCTCGTTGAATATTTACAGCCATCAAATCACGTCTTGAAAAATCCAGGGGACCAAAAACATTCCCACGTAAATCTTCAACAATCATGTGGTCCTCTCGCTCAGCCCTTTGAGACGCCATGCCCATGAGAATTCGATCAATATCTGCAAATGGTCTTTTGTCCCAGTCACATAATTTCCCAGGCATTTTTAATGCGAGAGGCTCCTACAGGTATTAATCATTTAAAAAAATATTCATATTTAAATAATATTTAAAAAATGAAAAATATTTATTTAGAAAATGTCCAATAATTTCCAAAGGGTCTTACTTGTGGTCTCCAGTAAATATTACAAGTACGAACGGATTTAAGGGAATTAAAAGTAGAGGTCGGTGTGGTTTTACTTTTAGCTCCATCTTTTCTATAATCCGTGTTTTCTTTATTATTTAAACCTTCAAAAGGAACTTGTTTGCAATTTGCACATGCATAATCTCGTAAGTAGACGGCGGGTGTTACTAAAGTATGTCCAAATCTCATGGCAGCTGTTTGAAAAAACTGTTCAATTTGTGGATCTACAGATGGATCATAACCTTCATATTTTTTCATGGGCTCCCCTAGCCACTCTGGTAACCAATGGTAATAGACGATACTTTCATGAGTTGCAATTACCCATTTTCTTGCTTCCTAAAAACACACATCATATTTGTACATGTAAAAAGATATTTGAATTTTACATGTAGTATAACGTAAACAAAAAGGTATACTAACCTGAAAAATTCGTTCTCCACTCCAATGCGGTTTAGTACTGTGTAAGTAAGAAGCAATTTGATTGTGCCATCTAAAAAGGACGATTCCAAAAGACAGGAGAAAGGCATTTTCATTCCCTCGTGGATTTCCCAAAACTGAAAGTATCATTTTTTATTGAATTAAAAATATGGGAAATAACAAACAGTAAACAGCAGATTAATGATTAATCATGTCAAATTTTATCTATTATGCTACATTTTAGGAGTTTGTACCAAAGAATCGGTCCACTTTTGCAGTTTCTCCCGTTTTTATCCATTGACAATGCCTTGCTGGAGGTGGTGGATTTGCAAGTGGTAGTCGAATTTTATTGACCACTGGAAAATAACCTTCATCATTCTCCGAGGCCAACTGACCATATTTGTGAAGTGTCCCATTACTAAATGTCCGAAGAACATCCGCCCAACCCTTTGCCGTCCCATAAATCAGTCCACCATCAAACCAAGGTGTAATTTCATTCAGCTAATAATACAAAAAATGATAAAAAATTACAGGTTTTTTTAGTCTATATATGTAAATAATATAATATAATATTAATTTTTAATACCTGTTGTCTGGGATTTCCTGGAGATTGTCCAGTCATTTGAGCATATCTGGAACGGAGAAATGGCATTTCTGTTTTATGAGGTTCTCCAGCACGAAATCGATGTTTCTTTGGAATCGGAACATTAAAATATTCGGGTGGACATCCAGCCCTTTGTACATCTAACATTTCCTCTACAACTTGTTGTCCAAAAAATACTAGAAAAGCCGTTTTTCCAGTTCTAGAACCACATGGAGTTTGCTCCTCATCTTTACAGTCATCCAAAGTTCTGTTCATGAGAATATCACTAGCTGTAAATGGATTGATTCGATGTCGGGTTGCGGGTTGGTAAACTCCATCATCATAGACAGGGGGAACTCGACGAAGGAGTGGTGTATCTAAACAAAACAAAAAACCCACACCACATAAATATTATAAACTTATTCTTTATGTCGGAAATTTTCTCCAATCCCAAAATTTCATACAAAAAAAAAACTTTAATATTTACCAACTGCTCCCAAATCCGTTTTCATAATGTTATTGAAAAAACCATCAAATGTTGGAAATTCGGTAGGATGATCGTCATCATGATTGTTTGTCTTTTTCTGTTTAGTATGACTACATAAAAGGCTCCTATCGAATGTAGTTTTAGGCTCATGAATGAGACATCCATCGATGAGCCAGGAAATTAAATTTAGTTTATCCTTCGGCTCTCTACCCAAAGCCCACTGGGCATAGTGGGGATGAGTATTCGAATTTGTGTTAGACTTTGATGATGGGCGCTGATTTGAGTTGGAAGCCATTCTAGGTGGTCGTTTATCTGGTTCCATCCATTCTTCTTCTGGCATGGATCGTTCTTCAAGATTGATAACATCATCATCATTTGAACCTCTGGATCTAGATCCATAACCTATATTTTTTATTTGGTACAAAAAGAATCGAATGTGTCTGTTATCTTGTGTATGAATTTTAAAAAATAGCCTCACACATGTAAGATGATATTTTAGAAAGTGAAATTAAAAGTATTTATGTACTTGTTTTCTGCCTATGCAGGGATTGCTCATTGTGTTGACGTGTGCGTTGAGCCAAAATCAAGTCCGCGTAGAAAAATATCAGCAAACATGTGGATATTTTTAGAAACTTCTTCATGGTTCCGTTTGTTTTTTAATTTTCAATCAAAAGCATGAAAAGGTAATAATACTAAACTCATACTTGCACAGAAAAACACGAATAGGACACACTAAATTAAATGTCTGAACAATCACAGGAATAATATTCATTAACAAATGGACGCCTTATGTAAAGCTATCTTTATAGATGCCTGTATTATGTATTATGTAATATTTAGTTTAATAAGAAAGGACACGTATGCAAAAAAGAAATGCCTTTTTAGTGAAAACATCATAACTTTTCTAAGTTATAAAATGTCACTTTTTTTTCAAGGAACAAGGAAACAAGGAAACCCAAATGTAACATCGAGGCTAGAATACTTTACGTAGCATTTTTAATTGAATATGACTTGTATTCATAATGTGTATTATTATACACACACACCAAAATACATAGACCATATAGGTAGATGAGTTTTCTGTATCGTCTACATAATATGAAGAGAACGATGAACGGAGACAAGGAAGCGGATGTGGTTGTAGCAAACAGCAAAACCGACTAAATAAGTAAAATGGGGGAATTGGTATAGTTTTGCCTTCTGTTTTGTTGTGAACTGTCGAGTTGTTATCCAAAATTTGTGAAATTAAAAACTATATTATACTTTACCTCCTATATTTTCTAATCGTTTCTTCCTTGAGGTAGTGATTAATTCCTCATGATGTTCCAACCATTGGAGTATTTTCTATGAAAAAGATTAGTCTTTTTACACATTTCATTTTCAACTCCAATATGATATCATCAAAGTATATGAAATAGGAGAGGTGATTGTAATCTATTCATTAAGTATTGATGTTTTTTCAAGCCATTTTCCATGTTACTCTTTACCCTCTGTCTTTAATTATAAAATGCATGTATAACTATTTTGTGATGGTGAAGAAATAATTACAATAGCCTAAGACGCTTATATTAGTTTTGTTGCTGTAGAAAATTCCATGGCATATAATATAAAGCTACTCATATCATGCCAAAACGACAGGCTATCACTATGGTAACTACAATTATGGTTCATATGCATCTATAAGATTAGTTTTTACTCCTGTATCCTATAGTAACTTTCAATCACTGAACACTTTAAGCAGTTATTTTATGGATCATGAGATTTTTCCGTAAAGCTATCGAAATTCTTTGTTCATCTTTATCCCTGACTTTATACATACGCACCGCGAATGCAAATCAAAATTTTCCTGATCCTGAATCCTGAAGTAAGAATGGAAATAGAACTTTCAAAACTAATTGCAAATAAAATTGCAAGTCAATCAGTAGTTATTTTTAGACAAATGTAAACGCGAATATAATCAAGTAGGTTAATTTTATATACATGTATCGAAAACTCGAACCTTTAATCCTCTGATATTATCAATCTAATTGTGTAAATTAACAAGTCATCAATTTGTCATGTAAGTTTCTGATTTCTGTTTTTTATATTATTTATGTAAACATACTTTTCATACAAAATGTTTATTCCTTATTATTTATTTAGTAAGAATTGAAGTGAATTAATTGAATGAGATTGACTTGTTTGACATGACAATACTTTAGCATGCCGAAAGAACGAGATTTAATTAAGATGATATGGACAAATTTCTACAAATCTTTTAATATCAAACGTAAATACACGGGAACTTTAGTCGGACAAGATAAAAATGGAACCAAATACTTTGAAATTATTTCTGGTGAATAGTATAATATATTATAGAATATGAATAATTTTATATAACGTTTAACACACTTTAAAACACAAGTTACTTGCATTGATCATACTTATACATCAATACTAAATACAAAAAGCATTCATTTTTGTACAGCGGCAAGTGTCCAAAGAAATCAAAGATGGTTTGAAGCTAATGTAAAGAATAAAAAATTAGATGGTTTTGATGAAGATATTCCAGCAGAATGGGAAGGTATAAAAATTGTAACTATATTTTACATGTTCTTCATTGATGTACAAAGTCATTGAAACATTCTTAAATAAGTACAAATAGATATATATATAATGCATAATGTAAAATAGCCTCTAATAAGTGATGATTTATTTGCATTCATGTTAATATAGCTTGGCTTCGTGGAAGAAGAAAGGTTGCTCCAACAGACGAAGAAATAGCTAAAAATCAAGCTATTAGAGAATTAACTATTCAAAATGCTAGAGAAAAAGGATATATCGTAGATAATAAAGAAAAGGATAAAATAAAGGTATGTATTTATACACTTTGACTCGATTTCATTTTATATGACGACATTAATATGATGAATATTTGAAATGTTATTTAAAAACAAACTTATATGGAAAAACATACAGAGTATGCGGTGTGTACTAGAGAGAAACTTAAATATATTATAGTATTACTAATGTCTATTTAGATAATCGATATTATCGTCTATATATTAATAGTCACTATTGATTAAGTTATACTAATTGCTAATTGCTCATTTCTTATCATTACTTTCAGTCTTTTCCTCAATATGATGAAGATTATGAAATCATGCCTGGCACTTCACAGGATAAAAAGAAGAAACCATGAAGTAGTGCTTAAGTTGTAAATTATAAAATAATCAACTCTATATAGTTGTTATCAACAAATTGGTAGTCTTTAATATTATATATACAAAACCACTGGTTGGAGCAGAAATGTTCTACACTTTAATGGACTGTGAAAAAAAGAGAGCAGTATAAAGATTTTTTATTTAATCAACTCTGGACTGTGTATGGGCTGCAACAATGAAAGCTGTTTGGACCATTTCTTTTGAGGTTAGACAAAATTCTTCAAAGTGCAATATATGCATAAAATTTATTAACAGTCATAAAATATTAGTTTGACTCATATTATATATATCGTAGCTATTTCTTGTTTTAAACTCTAAATTATAGTGTTTTCCAAGAAATTTTTATTTACTAAAACAAAAATAGAAACAAAATAATATGTTCGCAAAAACTGAAACAAGAGTGAAAGTTAACAAGTCAAATTCATTGTTATTATCAGAGTCTTTATGGGAAAAATAAAAAAAAATAAAACATCGCAAATTTTTGTCGTTTATTGAATACTCTTTTAAATTGAAAGTTTTTTAAATTACTTTTATTTTTTGCTCATTATTCGTCCTCTAAAAAGGTCTAAAACCTATCTTTAAGTAGTAGCTCAAGTAGATAGTAGTAAGTAAGTAAACGCCGAGTTTAAGATTTGGTATTTTAGAAAAAAAAGTGTTTTAAAAGATTGTTTTCAAGAAAATGCATAACATATTTATTTATTCACGACGTTGAAAGATTTCATTATTTGTACAAAAACAAAACAATTTTGAACTTTGAGTGTGAAAGGAGGATTTCTCCTTCAGTAAACATAAAAAACCACAGCTCTAATTAAATAGTTATTTATAATATAGAGAGGCTTTGCAAATTCAAAAGTGTTCTTGAACTGTAGAAATTCAAGGGGAAAAAAGCAATGTTAATAGATGGACTTTCTCTCTCTTGTAATTTTCTCTAAAAAGTTCAAGTCCACTTTTAAGCTAACAAAACCTCACTATATCATAATATATTATTATCTATAAAAACAAACAAATGGAATGTTGTACCACAGAGTCACATGACGCGAATACATAATATTATATTTATACATTTGTAATTTGTAGTGTCATATTTTTATGTTACATAATAATACAGTGTATAGTGTACTTCATATCATTCATTCATTCATTCATATTACTTTCTTCATTCATATTTACATTATAAAATTTGAAAACATCAGATCAAAACATATTCTATATATATAATATAATATAATCTTCTACTCCGTACAATAAATAATGAGAGAATAATTTATTACAGTACAAAATAATAGTATAGTAGGTATATAGTACATACATATACCGTAGGTAAACAGTTTTTATGGTATAGGTAGATTATATTATTATCATATAAATAATTTTAAAATGAGAACATAAAGCATAAATTATTTTTTCCTTTCATTATTTGACATTTTTATAAATATATAAATAATTAAAAATCGTATCATATATATATATATGTTCAATCACCAATATAAATAAATAATAATAGTAATATTAGAAAATAAAATAATTTACTTGTAATCTTTTTCACTTTGTTGTACTGTAGTTTGTTTTTAAGCTGGCTACATATATTCAATGTAGGGAAACTTATTTTTGTTTGTATATATTATATAATATATGTAATATATTCGAAATCACACACCATCAACCACATTGAACACACAGAGTTGAACAACCGCAGTTGTACAAGTTATATTACAATAATATATCATGTTTTTATATTTTGTTTTAATTTCGAAAATAAAAATAAAACGTGTGGATATAATTGCGAATTCAATCTGCTTTGGTATTGCTTCTTAAGCTTCGTGTTGTTCGTTTGACAGGAGATGTAGATTTTTTCGAGCTCCTCTTCTTATCTTTTGATTGGCCTTTTCCCCATGACTTGGACAATTTCCATGAAAAAATGATTGCCAAAACGAGCAGGGGTGACAGGGCTCTACAAAAAATATTTTATATATATATCCAAAAAATAATCAGTTTCAACTCTAAACCTCTGTTAAATATGAACTATTTTAAGTGTTTTAATTATATAAATAGAGGTTATTAAAAACTCTTACAAAAACAAATAGAAGAGAAAGTCTCGTGGATTTGACACAATCCAGATTTTCCACTCATCCCATTTCTCGTACATCACCCTGGTATACTCTTCCATGGCTATAGAGTAAAGAAATTATAATAAAATAATTATTATTGTTTAAATAAATTTTCTGTTTGTAAGTTTTGTAAGACTTATTTTATTTTAAGTACGAATTAGATTTTTCATGTATTTGAATAATGAGGATTTTTGTATAATGTAATACAATTACGTGGATTTTATATTTTATTCATAAAAAAAAACAGAGTACGCAACTCTAAGTTTTTTTTTTGTACCCATATTAGAATTTTATTAGGATGTCAAAATAAAACCTTTGAAATGGTCTCAACTTACTTTCTACAAGCCTTCTTGAAATTTTCTTTGAAGAACTGCTCGTTGCGTTGGTGAAAGACAAACTTTATCTTTTGAGTTTTAACAAAAGTAGAATATGTGGGATTTTTAGGGAGGACTTTTCCTAACTGACAACAATCAAATCCTCAAAATTTCGACAAACTAGAATTTGCCGCTTCTAAGCTTTTAAAGATCAAGCTTCCCTTTTCTGTATACAACAGCAACAAATAGTGCGTAAATACATAATACATAGTGCGTCTATCGAAGGGTTCTTAGTTTTACATGTATGCACGCATGTACATTGTACATATTTACAATGTATATATGAGCAATGTTCATGTACCATGTTCCATGTATGTGCTTATAATAATAAGCTTGATTATAAAAGCGTACCCTTTTACTTACATATATTTTATTGAATGTATATAGTAGCTCCCTACATACTGAATATATATATATATTATAGTAAACGGAAATCCGTTGTTTTTTTCTAATGTACATGTTACATTACAAATTTCAATACAGGTTTGCGTGTATAGTGTGTGTATATAGCTAGACACAATATACTGATGCAAAGCTTCATGATATGAATTTATAATATATGTTTTAATGCTGTAATTGTTTCAAGTTGTTGTCCACAGTCTTTTGTATTTTGTTTTCATCCCTTTTAGTGAAATAATATTATGCAATTTGTATAGTATAACGCAAAGTCACAAGAGCGTCGACTCGTCGAATCTCTCCGAGATTTCGTTACCCCAAGAGAAAGCCATATAACCCGTATTTTCATCTCTTGTACTCTTTTTCTATGGAATTGGGTTTTTACCCTGTTGCTAAGGACATGAACCTTCAGGACTTCAGATTCATTTGATACAGTCGGGAAGTAAAATAGGCATGAAAATCGGAATGTTGCTGGAAATATTTCCTTGAGTTTATCATACAAGATACAAGCACACTAATTTTTTGACTTTCTTTTTTATTTAGTATAAAATGTTTATTCATTTTTCCAATCTGAATCAAAAGTTATACATTATTTATCCACAAAAAAATATTTAAAATTCATAATTCATTCAACCTCGTGAATCGTACGGTATTGTTTTTATTTTTACTTATTTTTTGACTAGATTATACGCATGTTAAAGTTTTGTATGAAATGAGAGAAGAAAAACGTGTACACAATACAAAACAAAAACATTACTTATATAATAATATAAGTCAGTAAGAAACTTTGACTAGATTGAACGGCAATTTTTTTTTTAAACAGGGGACTAGAGGATGAAAGTCTCATTCATTGTTTACAAAACTGTCATTTTGACAAATGTACATTTTTTTTGGCCCAGAATAGTTACATATTTTAGAAATTATCATATAGTTTACAATCAAAACATTGCTTATTATGATATTTTAATTTTTATAATATATTTACAAGCTAATAATATTCCACTTTCAAGAACACAGTTTAGTTTGTCTTCAATGCTTTCACTTTTCACTTTGTAGCATAATGTATTATAAAGGAGTTTAGAATATGAAATATGAATAGACTGCACTCTGTTCACAAGCGGTTTCATTGTATGATTCGATAGGAGGTTTTGTAGGGCTGAAGTAAGTACTTGAAAGATTCTTTTGATTTGAAATCGGAAATTTGTACATTATCCAAACGTATCGTATTATGGATTATAGGTAAAATACTCAACACACAACACTTTATTATCCTTTGTTCACTGTGTTTCATCGCTTCCTCTTTGTGTGTGCGATGCGACGGTATAACCTCTTGAGGCAAAAGAGAGAGAGATCTGTTTTATCCATGTGGTCTATTGTCTAAAAAATACTCTATTTCAATTTTCAGTCGGCAACTTTGTGCAGTTTTTTACAATGTGAGTTCAGTCTCAAGATACACTATACACTTTCACCATTGACATTGACCTCACGCGACTATGATTATCATTTACATTAGAATACTGTAATGTTTCTATTGATTGGTTCCTTTGATTTTCTTGTTTCTTCTTCTTTTGATGATATGGGTGACATCTTGACTCCACCCGCATGTCTTTACATTCATTACACTGAACTTCACAACACCTTGAAATGAATTTTCCATATACATGCATTACATAATCATTAATCATCATCATAATTTACATTTTATTGGCTAGTAGTACAGTGAAAAGTATTAGCATTTTATATCTATTAGTATTTACTGCGTAGTACTAACATACCATATGAATTTGCATTGACACCGGTATGTCACAGGCACTGAAATACATACATCGTTTTCACAGTATTATATATATATGCATGTGTATGTGCATTTATTTGGGTATATACTATTCTGAAATATTATTAGAAAGTTGTGCAATAAAAAGTACCTGCAGTTGAATAATAACCTGCACTGCAGCAGAGTATATCACAAGAGTCCTCATTTTCAGAAGTTGCATTACATATACGATTCTCAGTCCCCATTAAACCTTTAAAAAAATGTTAAAAGGATTGAAAAGATTAAAAATCAATTGAAAATCAAGATCATGATTTCATCATTACTTTTTACATTCTATTTTCAGTAAAATTGTTGTCACGAAATATATAAATATATAATATCTACACAATAATTTTCTGTATTATGAATCTTGCTATTTTACAAAATATATGTATATAGTTTAGACTATAGATGATTTTTTTTGTAAAAGTACTTACCTCGAGATACATTTAAAAGGCAGTAGTCTGGAGAGTCTTCAAAATAGATGAGATTGAGTTTATTCGGTCGCTTTTGAAGTCTGTCAACGGGAATGAGTTTTCCATTCGGGGAAATCATGATTCTAATCGCTCCGTCATATTTCTCCTTCAATGAGTCTCCTAGGGTTCGGAGAGTTGGTGGAGATTTCCAACATGATTGCATTGTACAACTACCTGCAAATAATAATAATAATAAAAAATGTGTTTACTTATTTTTCATATTATATTTTATATCTATGTTACGCACAGCAAATAATCCTTTTGTACATACCACTTAATCCATGACATACACAGTGCGTGGGGGCTTCTGATTCAAAAATCTATGAATTACAAGAATTAAATTAAATATCATGTTTTAAAGAAGGAAGAAAAATAGTTGATCATGATTGCCTCTTAATATGCTATTTATTTTTATAAAAGAACGACTGAATATTGAATAAATCGAATAAATTTTCACCTGCCGTCCAGCTCGATAGTTGTGTAAATTCATTTTTGCTTTGGCATCACGACTATTGTATTCACTTGCCTCTACGAAACGCCGTACAAAATTCAGACTATAAATCACGTCTTGTGAACAACCTTTCCACTTAAATTTTGAAGTGTGTCTTCCTCCGCTTCTACTTTTTGGTACAAAATCTAAACTTTCCTGTTCATTTTAGAAAGATAATACATAACACATATAATTTATTATGTACATATATATGAGAGCTTTTGAGCATAAAATATTCTCATTATTTGATCATTTTGTATCATTTTCACTGATTCCAATGCAACAGTGTAATTCTATTAGAAATACTATGGATCGTAACACTGATTACTTTTAATGTGAGACTAGAACATCCACAAGATGATAATTTCCCAGAAGCGCAGTCTTTTGCAACAGTGTTTATGGAACTGGCTGTAATAATGGCACTTATAAAAGACAATTCTCGTGTTCCCCCTTCAAAATGATAATAAAAAGAACCAAACATCAGTAAGCAAGTATTAAAAGTACTATGTTTTCCTGTGCTGCCTGATTTGATTTAATTACATTAAATTAAATTTTAAATTCAAACCTCGAATAAGATGTTTTCCAAAAAGACTAGAATCTCTCTCAAAAATGGAACAGTTCCATCGATTGTTTCGAAATTGGTATTGACACTCTGATACAGCATTTCGAACTCCGTCTGCAATACTATCCATCACTCGAGAATGTTTTAAACATATTTGTCTCTGTCTTTTTTGAACTTTTGGAATGAAATCACAATAAATTCTTGGATCTGCTCTTGGATCCCTTTGAAATTGACTTAAATACCTAGATGAAAGTTGGCAAAGCATTTAGAATTATGTACAAACAACTTTTTCACTCTTTATTCAAAATGCAACTGATAAAAAATGAAACTCACCACCATGTAGATCCACTCAGTTGACAAAATTCAATTAAAATCATAAGGATTTGGAGAAGGAAAACCAGAGAGTTGAGATGAATGCCCATGACAAACTCATTGGTCATTTATTTATTATTTTTGTGAGTAAAAAAACCTGTATCAAATTTTATGGCAAATCAAAAGAGCTGGGGAAAAAACCAGTCAAGTTTTTTTGTTCAATTTTGTTCAATTTTAAAGTAATAGCTACGGAAAGTCCATATTTCATAATACATTTTAATGGAATGAATTGAACTTGATGATTTACGTAGTTCATTCTATCACTTTATTTTTTGAAAACTGAACACTAACTTGGAAATTTTAACACTACACAATGTTTACACTTGAAAACGGTACAACTCGTCATGTAAATATGTAGTTGAACTTTTTGAGAAAGAAAAAACAGACTGAGAACATTTTACATTTTACTCTAACAGACTCTAATGTTTTTTAGAATGATATAGGTAAAAGTTGAAGAGGAATAGGAGATGGACTGAAGAGAGTTGTATAAAAACGTAGAAGAAGAAGAAGAAGAAGAGAGTCGTGCGGACTGTTCGGCGGGGCTTCAATAGAAACGCCCAAATTTACCGGATCAAGGAACATGACAAGTTCATGTTAAAATGTATATAAGGCTACTCTACTTTGGTTACTTTTGTTACAAATTCATCAAAGAGAGGCACAGACAGAGAGAGAGAGAAAGGGTTGAATGTGACGACGGACTCGTCTAAGGACTCTTGTTCTTCTTTCCTTTCTCCCTCTTTCTCTCTCTCTTTCTACATTCTACATTCTACACTGAGTGCAGTACTGACAATCTATCCTCCTCCTTTTTCATCATGATTACATCTCACAGGCCGCTATCGGCTTTTATGAGTTTTCAACTCTTTGATCTCATCTCGACTATACACTAATCGTTTTCATTATAAAATTCTCTCGTTCCCTTTGTGTGTTTCGTTCGAAACAGAATAGAAAATAGGATATCTAGTATCTAGTCATGTGCTTACGTACGTACTCTTTGTGAATGTAATATATATAATACATAGCCTTCAAAAAGAGAGAAGGGAAATACCAAAATTTCCAAACTTGAACATTGAACAGTCTTCCAGACAAATGGGGAAGGAGAGGTAAAAAGAGGAGGTAACATGTCAGATACAAGAAAACCTACGTTAAATTTAATAATAACCGAAATATGAATGTATGCAAATGATAAGTTTGATGTATTTACATGTTGAATAGTTTGACACAAAGTATTTGATTATAGAAAATCAATGAGTAAAAATATGCACATATAAAATATCATGCATGTACAATGTACACATGTTATTACATAATATTAAAAGGCCATCCTACCTTGCCGATAAAACTTATTAAAAACAAAAATATTGAAAACACACCGCTTCTCCATTTCTTTGTCGTCCATTCTAATATATCCTATGTCCTATGTACACGTACACAGAAATCAGAAATGTGAGACTATATTTTCCTAAACTCAGTTTTTTCCAGCTTTCACAAACTTTCTCCGTCCATCTTTAACAAATGCTCTTGACCACGCCAGTAATCCAAGTTATAGATAGTTTAGGGCTAAAATTGAATGTGTATAGTGTATAGATATGGAAAGAATGATTAGGAAGAAATAAGAAATAATACAGATAAATCAGGAATACTGAATACTTGAATTTCATACTTTTTCAACCGGTATTATGTTTAATAACTATGTAACTTTTTTTTTGTCTGTTTTACATTTCATACAATGTTTGAATAGATATATATAGATACCATAAAATGTTCATAAGGGAGATTTATATTACGTGGGTAATTCTCAATTTAGAGGGAATAATACAATGTAGAATAATATTATTGTAATCATAATACAACTACATTGTTGTATTTTATTTATGTAAAGTTTTTGTCTTGAAGTGTAAACAACTTGTTAAAATTTCTTCATACATTTTTTTTATATATAGACAAAATAAATTGATATAACCCTGGCCATTTAGCTTTTTTATCTTTTATGTCTTACAATGTATAATGTATAGTATATATTATTATACTACATGTATTTTTATGGTATAAACATAGATCTTACAGAATGTAGGAGATGTATAGAAATATATGTATGTGTACATAACACACGTATACATAGTATATTTGTCATGCATTATGTATTATACAGAGGTTTTTTATTATTTAACAGCAATGATAATTGATTACAATAAATTGTCAAACGCAAAGCTAACAATTAAACATAAGTGTAAGCTATAACACGCAACGCACATATACTAGACATTAGACATATTAGTATATATATGCATTTATTTATAAGGTTTGATACATTCACTGATGGAACTCTCAATGAATGTATGTACAGTGTACAATGTACAACTCAATGAATACCACAATATAGTTGAGTTTTAAGAAAGAGAGAGAAGTATTACATACATGTATGCATGTACTATTATATAAAAACTTTGTATGTTTTTACCACTCATAAATATTTTAGTCACATTATAATATATTTCATGGAGTATTTTGTCTCGTGCGTTTACTACAGTACTTATAGACTTTCACCATAGACTATAGACAAAGGATCAATTTTATTTTAGGTTACAAAATGTCAACTCTTTTTTTCTTTCCTTCTTCCAAAAATAATAAAGATTAGTATTTTACTAAACCAATTTTCTAATTAGAATCACCCTTGTATGTATCAGTTTACACGGTACTTGAAAATCTCATGATAATTTCCGTCATTCGAATACATTCGACAGACCATCCAAATTATCCACATTTGTTCGTGTATGATACACTCTTAAATAAACTACACGTATTATTAGTGTTAGGTATATCATATTATGCGTCCATATACTTCAATGTTTTTTTTGAGCTGTACACTGCAAACAGCACATCATGAAATAAAAATAGAGTCAAAAAAACTAATGTGATGATACACAGTTCCGCATAATACCTGTTTCCTTACACTCTGTATACTATAATAATATAATCTTCTCTTCTTGTGTTTTGAATCTTTCCAATTACATACTCTGCACTCTGAGCAGCCTATTCAATGTATTACATAAGTACAAAGTAATATATTCAATAATATCTCATACCTCATTGTACGTTCGCGTAATTATTATGAGAATATCATAAGTATGAAATTAATCAATTAGTAGTTGGTACTTAGTATTGAAGTCAATCAAAATATAACACTATACATATAATAATATATCCATATAATATGTAACAATAAAATTAAATATATATATATATTATATATACTTAGATCGTATATGTACTTTATCAAATCTCTTTTCTTTATCATTTGCCATACCGCATATCGTATTCAGAATAATATATTTTTGAAATTAAAAATTAATAATAATTATATACTATGACTAGTCAGTTCATGTACTAATAACATACATACTTTTTACCTTCATTTGTATAGTAGTAGAGAAAATAAATATTAATCATATTATTATAATAATCAAAAACATGTGTAATTCTTACATCTTACACATTCAAATCTAACTGTTTCCCCTACCTTACTTTTTATGTATCATCAAATTAATTTCAAGCATTTTCAATTACATAAAATTAATATGTATGTACTTTTACGAAGTTAAGAACTTTATTTCCGTCTATATATAATATTTGTTGCATCTTTATGTAAAAGGTAGTTTGTTGGAACTTTGCATCATATAATGAAAATAATAACATTAAGTTATTCTCCTTTGTGGTCATTTAGCCTTTAAAATCACTAAAGATTTTGTAAATACTTAAAGTAATAATGTTGCTGTAGCTTGTTGTACGGTTGTAAATTACACTATGTATATATATATAACATATAACTACTATTTCTAAATTTCAAAGTGGTACAGTATATCATATAAAATATATAATAAGCATATTTGTATCTATGTATATATCAGAATAACATTAAATTAATAATTTATCATTATATCTATATTATTATGGAGATCAAGTTTCCAAAACGAGACAACGCACATATTCTAGATTACGCAATAAATTTCTCATCAGTTACAAAAACTGTAAATCCCCTAGAAGAAGACTTTGGTTTTAATTGTGCATAAAGTTTAAAGGGTGAAATAACTTTCTACAACTAGATGAGACTGTAAAACTGGATTACTCCATGTGCAACTCTATAAGAGATTTTTGACAATAATAATACACTACAGTTTGAGTCTACATTTATAAGCATTCTCTAAAATAAGACAGCATAATGAAAAAAAACCGGCATTGCATGTTGTTTGTTTGTAAATTTATATAAACTTCAATGTTTCTATATTATTATGTATGTGTACATTAAAAAAATTAGTGGTCTATACTTTCTTGTTTTTATGTAATGTATAATTATAATAATACTAATAATATACTAGATCAGCACACTACGATTATTCTCATAATTAGTATAAATTTTCCTTGAAAATAGTATTCCTACAAAATATTCAGTATATAATAATATATTGTGTGTTTTATTTATGTTGTACGTGTAAAAGTTGTGCATTTAACGATTGTATAAATTCAAAATAAATAAGTATTCATTATGGTATTATATTTTATATTATATAATACCATGCATCTAATCGGATTCCTCATTATTTGGAAAGAGTAGAGTCAGTAGTTTAATCATATTCACTAAAATTTGATACTGTTCTTTTGTGGGTAAAGTAATCATTTAGTTTTACTACCTGAGGTGCAAGGACACATTTGTATACTATTTGAAGTGAAAACCTCGAACATTTTCATATAGAAATTGCAATAGCAAAAAGCATATATCCAATTGCAATTTTTAGGAATAGATGAAATACATCAAACTATTAGATTCGAAACGGATTTTCTCAAATCGTTTACTGGTCGCCCAAGAACTCAAGAATTTTTCAATTATAAATCATAAAGTAGTTTTTTTGGAACCCTATGCTATACATTTCCTAGTTTAAGACCCCTTACATCCACCATTGATTTGTTTAAAAATTAAAATCCCAATTCTATAACTCATTAAAACATTACACATGATTTTGGTACATAAGTCAAAGTCGTAGCTTTTACTGAGTAGTTCATTTTACATGTCGACATGCTGTGTTGAAGGTTGAAGGTAATGGTGAAACTATAACAAAACTGTACTTACATTTGTTTTCCAATTTTCTTGTTACTATTTGAATAAATTTAGATTAAATAGATTCAAGTTAAATAAATTTAAATCCAGTAGATAAATAATGGGTAAAGATAACCAACCAACAACCTATAGAAAAGAAATTCAAAGAAGAAAAAAGTCATCAAATGTTTCAATACATGTACGTATAATATTGTATTGTTTCTCATTTTTCTCTTGTATATACGTATTAAAAAACAAATAATAACGTAATGAAACTTTAAAGTTTAATAATAAATATGAATTATTAGAATTTTACCGTTTTTGCAACTATTGCCATTTGGTCTGGATACTGATGAGTTAAAAATGCGATTAAAGCCGTAAAAGTACACAATCCTGGAATAGAATTTTTCCAATTTAATTATATATAAGTAATGTATTATTTTGCATCAAATTGTAACAATGATATATATAATATTAAAACATAAAAGATGATATTTTGGTACTATTGCTTACCAGCAGTGAACATGATAAAGAATGGAGTTTCCCTTTCAGGATACACTGAAACCTCATGATGTGCTGGAAGAATTTCTCTATCAGGACATTCAGTACATGGTGGATAAGGATAAAATAGATTGCCTTTTTCTAGAGGTCTAGGAATAGATGCGAATGTCCCTTCCCAAGTACAAGCTATAAATTGAATGGCACCATCAATTCTTTTCCAATGTGGTAAATGGAAGAACGCATATGATACTGCTTCAGAATCGCCTCTTTTTAGAAGATGTTCAGGAGGAAAAACTAATGGTTTTAATTCCAGTAAATACTGTAAATGTAAATAAAAATAAAGCAAAGTTAAAAAAAACTAGGAAATGTTAATTTATCGTTTAAAATAATGTATGAGACATGATTGTTGAAAATTATAAATTATTGTACCTTAGGAACGTGCGGATTGTATTCAACGGCTCTGAAATACAATTATATATAAGAAATATATATAAATGTACACATATATTTTACTGAATAATTTCTTATCCAGTCACAAGTAAAAATGGTTTCAGACATTTCTTGAAACAATTGTAAAGTACGTATGTAATATGTAATACGGATTCTTACCTATGTACCGCTTCAATTGCATTCATTTCAGCTGTACTCAAACCTCTTTTTATTAGGCCAGACTCCGTGACGAATCTATTTACAATAGGAATATTAGAATACATTCAACACACTATAGAATACTTTTAAAAAACTTTTCTGAGTTGTAATTTCATACTTACTTATCACAAACTTGACGAACTTTAAGTAAAGCGGAAGTATAACATAATGCAGCAGACCGAGGAACGGAGCCATCATCATACTTGGCAAGAACGGCTTGTACTATAGATACATATATTATGATAAAGCAACCTTAGTTTAATCGTACAAATATTCATAAAAAAAGGACAAAAAGAAAAAATCTTACCATCGGCATATGCTTGCATTTCAAGGAGTGCTTCAATTAGATTTTCATGTACATGTAAAACAGACATGATAGGATGAACCTCTTTAGTCAAATCTCTGAACATTTTAACAGCTTCTTTTAGTCTTCCTAATTTCCTAGCACACATGGCTAAACGTCTTTTGATGTAAATTAAAACATTTACGTCCCTCCCTAAAATGAGAAAAATTATAAATTTTTGCATATGGGTTCATTTCATAATCATTTTTATTTTCAAATTTCAAAGAGATTCCTAATATTACGGTATAGTATATACAAGTACATAATGTATAATGCATCTTACTATGTTGACTATCACTACTGGGTCCATGTACTTGAGATAATTGTGACTTTTTTAAGTTGGATTCAGCTGATTTAAGGGCTTGTTTCAAAAGTTTTTCACTATCTGTGATTGTTAGGGCTTCTTCCTCAGCCAAAAGGATATAAGCTGTTGCACAATCTGGATTTTTTTCAAGAGCTGTCTTTGCTGCTTTTATTCTTTCTTGAGGATTCCTCTCTCTCCAAGCAGTTTGCATTACTATACATAAAAACAGTGATAATTGTCATTACATGATATAATTCATATACACATACATTTAAAAGTAATGAAACTTGTATCGTAAAAGTAATACTTACAGGAATATTCAGGTCTATTTACATCACTATCACATGTAAAAAATGTTTGATGGTCTTGAGCCGATAAATTCATATCATAAAATGTTAAAGGGTCTAGAAATAAGAAATAGTAAAACACAAAAAGTATAGGTATAGTAATTACAATGAATGCATGAGAAAAAATGAGAGTTGTTTTGTTTGTACACGTATGATGTATGATAAATTTATATGTACATGGAACAACCAATTATAGAAAGTAATAAAATGTAAAACATACAATCTATATATATATATGCTTTTACCTTTTTTGGTTAAATGAAAATAACGTAGATATTCAGCTCCTCTAAAGAGATTTAGAGGATTTCTCCAAACTTTACAATCTGATGACGGTTGATTCTGATTTGTTGTGACAGTTCCATTACTACCATTTTCTGTGTTTCCATTACTAATTTCCATAGGCCCCAATAATGGTCCTAAATGATTTAACGATACTGAAAAGGTGTACAAAAAAAAAATCCAGGTAAATCAACTGACAGCTTTTGACAGATGTGCTTCATCATATATTATACTTCAACTGTTGTTCAACTTCAAATGGTCAAGTTAGTCAAATATACCTTGTTCTATAAAAGATGTTCCATACTTTCTATAGTACCACCACTCAAATATCTGAAATTATATAAAATTTGACACATGTTATTATAGTTAAATAGTATAGCATATAAGTAATATATATATATATATACTTTTAAATACAGTAATATCAAAAACAGTAATGGTTCCATACGTATTCATTATTCATATATATATGTAATTGCTTTTAAAAAACATTAAGGAAAAACAAATAACAGATTGACAAGAGCAAGAATATATGAATTAAACTTACAAGAATTAATCCTGATATAAGTGAGGATGTCCCGGTTAGGGCAACGTAGAATTTTGGTGTCAAAGAGCTCAAAAACATTGAAGCCATTCCGATATAATTTCGATTAGTGAATTCACTAATTTTAAGAGGTCCACGCAAATAATATATAAGGAAGAGGAAAGTTAATAACCAAATTGCCCACAAACCGCCTATTAATTTTTTAAATGAGTTTAGATTCTTAACGATCATTGCTCATCGCATCAATTGCAAATTGCAATAATGCGGCAAAATTCCATGATTGCCTTAATAAAAAGGTACATTAAATGTGTAGTAGTAGTAAAATACACGTAGAGTCAGTCAGCAGTAAATAAGCAGTTAGCCAACTTGAAAGAGAAGACAAATGACTTTAGTTTGTTTTTAACGACGTTGTAAAGTCCTTAGTTTTTGTATCCTGTAAATATCGTAATCTAATGAAATATCTATATATACACTATTATACATAAGTACATGTGTGTTTACAATTCACGATTACATATTTTTAGTATACTCACAAAAATGCACCACTAAAGTTCAATTAACTAAGGTAATAGCAAGTACTTTTTTGTGTACAGTTAAGTAATAGTTCATGAAGAAGACTTGATTCACAAAAAGTTCTATACACATAATATAAATATATATAGTTAACACAGACTTATCATTTTTATAATGTTTTACACACTCAGGCAACGTAATCTTTAAGCTAGATAACTATATTATACTCACAATTATATGACGAGAGTATAATATTTTTCACACAAGTATGTGCATGTACTTGATACATTAATCAACTTTTGTGTTTGTATTTTTAGTTTGCTTTATCAATGTGCTTGTTAATTTCATACTAATTAAAAAGTGACTTCAAATTTTCTATATATACATGCTTAACTATAATCTATAATACCTAACATAGCTGGTAGAATATATATATTATACCATTAAATATTAGAAACTCTGCTAAAATGCACTGACATCACAAATCACAAGTATTTTTGTGCTTTATCTATCCCAAAAAGAGGGGCTACTAAAGAGAGGCGAATTTAGCCCAAGCCCATCGAAGAAAATTGTTATATTTTGACAGACAAGCATTTTTTTTTTATACATTTTAATAAATTTTTAATTATATATTCAATGTTATTTTAAAATGACAATGCTAATTTACAATATGAAATTATCTCTCATTTCCTTGGCATACATCATACAACATTTTTTCAATACAAGTTTTGTAAGTTATAATTATAGTAAGTACACACATTACTTACATGTTGAGTATATCCGACTTCTTAGAAATCACAAAGAAAACAAAGTACTGACTGCAAAATAAACTTCTTTTTCCACATCAGTGCCTATTACATTCATTAAAAAAATTTAAATCAACTAACAAATTAATAATACTAATAATACATATTACATATAATAACGATATGCGATGTCTAAAAATTTACGTACATATTAAACTTTCGTAACTATATAACGATACAAGTAAATAAAATTATATGCCTAACTTAAACTAGTAAACGATTTTTCTACAATAAATAAATAATATAATACTTAACCATGGACAATAAAAACTAATCAAGCGAGAGACGATAACAATTAATAAAATATAAATATAGGATACTTTGACACTTTGAATGGAATCTGTGTACTGTGTACATATAAAATTGTTTGAAAATGATTAAAATTTAATATATTATTATAGCAATAAAATAAACAGCCTAAATACTTTTTTGACTTTCATCATATATACTATATACATCAAAAAAAAATTATATTATGATGTATTGTAATCTCTTATATATATTACAGTATAGAAAATTAATACTAGACTGGAAGAGCGGAAATTAACATTTTTTTTACAGCTAAATAGATATAAATTACAGTATTTTTAATTATTATGTACGAGTCAAGGAACGAGCTAACTTTAAAATAATATATTACAAACTGTTTAGTCATTTGATATAATAATAACTAATTAATTAAAAGTAGGTGGAGAAAAAACAGTAAACATGGAACTTGAACCATTAATTTGATTCTGACTTGAAAAACTTGAGTATCGCGTTGATAAATTCAATTCTTGAGATAATGTTTGACCTCCCACTGGAATCAAAGCAGGTAAACTATTTAAAAGATATTGAAAGGGTAAAAATGGAGAATTTTGTTGAAGTACAGCATTATGGTTGTTGTTGTTGTTACTATTATTATTAATATTGTAAATTTCACGCATCTGTTGAACTCCTTCAGATTCTTGACTAATAGTCTAAAATATAAAGTAATTACTATTATTATTTTTTTTATTGAAAAGCATGATTTTTCATGCTGTTTTCTGTATAATAAATTTGTATTTTATGGAATTTGAAATATATAATGTACATAATATTATATGTAAAAGAACATACATCAAAACATATGATATAAAAAAAAACTCACCACATTCAAAGCTACATCTTGATAAAACAATTCATCATCAGGTGACATACTCTCAAGTCCTTGATACCTTCAAAATAATGAAAAATCATAAAATATTATACAAGGTGTCTTCCGTATTGAATCAAAAATATTACATAATCTTTTAATATACTTATGAAATTAATAAATGTAAAATCACAGTCTTATTTTCTTGTTAATGATGTTGCTTTTTATAGGTATATTTATATTTTATACATATAAAAAAGAAGTAGCTTACTTACGGCATTAGTGGAACAACTTGATCAGAATGATCAGCAATATCAACTTTCATAATAATGTTGTCGTTATCATCATTATTGTTGTTGCTATTTTGGATTTCTTCTTTTACTGGAGTATTATTATTATTATCATCAACAAAAACAGGAACAACATCATCATTTTCCATTTCCACTGCTGTCACTTCAATTACAGTTATTCCATGTTCTTCAAAAACTGAATCTGGAACAATTTGATCTTCATTTGTATATCGTTTTAAATATTCAATTGTTTTCTCATCAACTTGTACTCTTTCTTGATCCATAATATTTTCAATCTTAGTACTAGTACTTGCTGTTGTTGTAATGATGGGACTAGTAGTAGTAATTTCTGGATCAATTTTTAACTTTTTTGAAATTCTTGTTTTCTTTTGAATTGGAAAATTCAATGTTGATTGAATTACTTTATTCCTTTTATTCTTTTTTTCAAGGGCAGACAGCTTTTTGTTGATTTTTTCAACACATTTTGAACTATGAAAACTCAAATGATCTTTTCGAGAAAATCGTTTGTCACAAGTTTCACAAGCAAATTGTTTTTGACCCGAATGAATCAACATATGAGCTTTAAGATTTGATGATTGAGCAAAATGTTTACCTATATATAATATGTTTGAAAGTTAATATAAAATTATATAGTTATGAAGTATTATGATAAAAGTATTTGCATTATAATAAACAATTTTATCATACATATATAATAATATAATAATTTTGTTGTATAATATAATATATAAAATAAATATTTGATAATTATTGTAATATAAAAAATCATACCACAACGGCTACAGCCAAAACGTTTCACTTTTAAGTGAGTTGCCTGAATATGTCGTTTCAAATTACCTATAGAGAAAATACATGTACCAGATGCGAAAGATTTTGGATTATAAAATATTAATAGGAATGTTATAATAATTTGTTGTTTATTTTATTATTACTAATTATATGATATTTGAATTCAAATTACTCTTATCTGAAAATTTCTTAGGGGGTGTACATTGAGTACATTCGAACGGTTGTTCACCTGCATTAATTAAAAGAGTAAATAAAAAAAAATCATAATTATTACCATCTTTTTATTTACCAAATAGTTGATTATTTCTGATAGTTAATATAAAACTTTTACTTACGAGTGTGAACTCTAATATGACATTCCAAATAGAGTTTTTTAGTAAAAGATTTATGACAACCATCATATGGACAAGAAAAACTTTGAGGTCCCTTCCTTCTTCGTCTAAAAAAAAACAAAAAAATTCAACAACGATCAACAATGCATAAAACATAAAAATATAAAATAATTGAACAAAGAAGGTAACACAACCACAAGATTACATCAAAAATCCATTTTTATCTTAATATTAAAAAAAAATTATCAATTTTTCAACAATAATAATTATTAATTATTATTAACTTTAAAAATAATTATTACTTACTTTTTGACTGTCAAATCCAAAGGACGTTCACTCTTCACCATGGTTACAAATGGTAATTAAGTTGCCAGAGAAATCCAAAATGTACACCTCCCAGTTCAAAGGTTTCTGCAGTACTGATTTTTTGTCCCCTTTTGTTCGATTCCAATTTTTTCAGTTTCTGTCAGAAATTTTCGGTTCACGATTTGGCGCGAGTATGAACATTGAAAAAAATTTCTTTGTGTGATGGATCGCTGAAATAGAAAACGAATCCTTTGAGTATCCAAAGATTTTTCTAAGGATTAATTTATTACATTAAAATGATATTTTTTTGAGAAATTCTGATTTATTGTCTGTAAAAAGTAAATGAGATGAACGTCTTGAAATTTTCCATTGATTAAGACCTTTGAAATCTCAAAAATAGAAAAAGTTGTTGTATGACGAGATTTGATAATTTTGATGGACTTTTTACACGTTTCTTCTCTCTGACTAGTTCATTCATAAAACTCCATTGAAACACGGCTTCAAAGCTATGGTATTTAGCATTACAACAAACTGCTTTCTCTACAGATAAAAAATTATGCTGAAAATTGCCGTATAATATTGCGTATAATATTACAAGAAAAAATTGAATACATATTATGTGTTCAAGCACACGAAAGGCATTGTTAAATTTTACAAAAAAACGTAATATTTTGAATTGAAGAACTTAGAAAGGGTTTTACAAAAAGACATAAAATATAGGTGAGAAATACATCTGTAAAGTCTAATATTCTAGTAAAATACGATGTACACAAGCACATGCCCGACATCCAGATATATATATATATGTATATATTATGAAGCATGTTTTAATTGCATTGACTTTTATTCACCCTGGACCCTGGACACATGAAAAGTAAATCCCTACTACTGCTTATGCCCGTGGTGCTATAACTCCATGCTTGTAAATTGGTGTAATAGAAAATAATAACATACACACATATATATATATATATTGAGGATATTATGAGTTTAGGTATGACACTTATAAATTCTAAGTAAAAATATTAGACCTATTCATACATGCAGTATTTCTCTATTTAGTATGTAGTAGGTACCCCAATGGCTCTTTGATAAAAGATTCATTATAATATAAAATAGAGGATCACTACAACATAAGTATGGAGTATGGAGAAGCAGCTGTTTCGTGTTCTTTTGAATTGAACTCCCAATCCATGTGTGTGTGTGTGTGTGTGACTATGTGTGTGCGTAAGCTTATAATACGTAATGTGTACAGCATGAGGAAGGTATAGTAAAAAGAATATTTCGTACCTACTGGTTATTTTTTGGATAGAGTAAGGTACATATATTCATTGAAAAATAACGAAAGAGGAGAGAGATAGTCCAATGCAACGGTAGGAAAGAAGAACGAACAAAACTAAATATAAGGGAAAACGAGACGGGAGCAAACTACATATAGATATCAGTATACATTCGTTGACTCCAGAGCAAACGATATTTGAACACTGCAATTGTTTTTCCATTTGTGTGAGTAATGACTAGTGGCAGTTTCTGGGCGAGTAAAAATACACACATTATATTTTAGGTATATATTGGGTAATATTCAGAAACATTTCAGACTGACAGACATTTCTAAATCATGCACACACATGCAAATATAACACATAAATAAGATCATCATAGATTGCCCTCTGTTTTTAGTTTTCAGCTAGAGAAAACGAGAGAAAAAGAAGTAGCAGTAGGAGCGCATTAAAGCTACACGAAACATATACAACTATTTATCACCATGCATTATGCATTGTATAATGCAGTACATCAAAAAATCAGGATTTTAGTGACTGAAATTTAGTCAAAAACTTGCTGAACTACTACTAGTAGTAATACAGGGTTTTGTTTGTTTGTTACAGTATTTGAACTCCAGGCCAGAGAAGAGTACAAATAGGTGTATAATGTATAATATTATGAATGTGAATTCATAAGAGTAAAGGGACAAGCGTCTGTCTTTGGTATTTGGTTGATTGTCTCCACACATATTATACACATACCCATACTTTACAACTACTTAGTACTTACTACTACTGTACCAGCTACCTGCCTAACTTGATATCGCGCTCTCTTCCCCCCTTTTTGCAGTTCAACAGAGAGTATTTCTTGTTGTCATTTTTACATACAAGTTCAATTCATATTGTGCCTCGGACTCATAATGTTGTGTGACTCATGGATTGTGCCAGTAACGTTACTATTCTGTTTCAAGTTTGAAGTATAGTGTGTGTTGTGTGTTAAAGGGGAAATATCAATATTTGATTTTGATAGATATTAAATGAAGATAAATTTAATACTTAAAGAAGAGAAGACTAAAGAAAAGTGTGTGTATAATGAGAATTTCATTAAAAAAAGTGAGTGTGATAGACTATCTATAATCGTACATAGTACATACATTTTGCCAATGAAATTGGGAACGAAACAATAAAAAATGAGAAAACGTCTTTGTGTAACGTAATCCAAATAAGTGTAAGAGTGTGGTTTAATATTATTATGCTGTAAGTGGTAAGCCGCACAAGGTTTCAACTTTGTCAACACATGAAACACACGGTTCTAAGATATTGTGAAAAATCTGCCTTTGTATTATGAATTGTGGTAAAAAATAAATAAACAGTTTTGAGGATAAACAACAAATTGGACTTTATTATATTATAGTGTCACTATAACTTTACAATCAAAAATAAAATGTGCGTGACTGATAAATAAGAAAAATAATCCTGACATATGAGACCACAGCTACAATTCTACAATCATAACAAGTAAAATACTGGAACGAAATAAAATAAGGTTTGATAAAGGTGTTTATTATATGAAAATTATAGTCTTTGTAAATCATTTAGAAAAAAGGAAAAACCTTCCAACAAATCAGCTAGAAATCTTCTAGTGAAAAGTGACGACTTCAGTTCACACTATTACAGTTAATTAAGACCATCATGTATGATTCTGTCGTCGGTTACACATGCACACGGCAAATGTAATTCACAGGAACATGCCTAGCATTTTTCATAAGTACTTACCAATCGTCTTTGTGTATAGGTTTCTGAGTTCTGATTTATGGTAACACATGTTTTCCAATATACAATTCATAAAGTTTACGGATTGATGTAAAAAGTACAAAATTCTCCGTCTGTCTTTTCTAGTAAACTGTCAAATGTGGGCATAATTTCAAAGTTACTGCAAATATTGAATATGGTTACCATAATGTGAAATGCATATCATAGAACGTACGATTTGAAGTACATTCAGAATATTACAGCTCTCTCATTGACTAGACCACCTATAGCAACAAACAAGCACACAACAATGAAATGTCAAACTTTGAAATACATTTATATACAAACACAATAATGTTCATTTAGAAATTTGTTACAGAGCGTACATATAGTAATTTAGAGAGACAATATTAGACAATTGTATTGTTCTCCCCGCTCAATTTGTTCAGTTTTCATAAAAGTACAGAAAACATCCTATTCTATTTTCTATACTACTGTCGGTAAACTATGCACAATGCAAAGCTATGTACTGTGTACAATATGTGTATTATTTTTTAGCCTGTTGATTTGTAGAAGTATAAGTAAGAGTTCACATGAAAGGAAAAGCAGTACAATAAAAATGGAAATGTCGTATTTGTTCTGTGGTTCTGTTTGTAGTCTGTACGTATTCTTTATTCTTATGAATTATTACAAACTGCTCATTACAATAAGAGGATGGAGACAATTTGCATGCATGGATCTCATTATATTCCTTCTGTATTGCAAATTGCAAACAAAACAGTCTCATTTTTCTTTTCCTTTATTATTTTTACCATTTTTCATTGTATTAAAAAGGCCAAGCATGAAATTTTAAAGTAAGATGTGTAAGATGTAAGATATGTTTGTAAAGGTACTGAAAAATTTCATAAATATTAATTTTATTTTTATTTAATGAATTACTATTACATTTTGTTGTCTTTGTTCAAGTGTATTATATGCTATTTTGTATGAAAATAGATACCTACATAGTTGTAATTTGTAATTTGATAAAGTCGTCTGAAAAATAGTAGTTTGACAATAGTTTGTTTCCTTTTGTTTGTGACAGGTTTAAAAATACAGTGTAGTAAAAGTAATAACAATCGTCTTCATATTTGTTACCATCATTTTTATTACTCTTGTTTTTGGTGATATTTGATATTTGATACAAAATTCACATATCATTCACATTTGGCATTTGGCAAATGTTTGCACTTTTTGTTTTTTGTACTATCTGTACACATGCAGAGTGCAGTCTACATATTTTATATTCATAAATTACCACTAATTATTATGTTGGAATGAAAACAAAAACATAAAATGAAGTTAAACATTATACATGATATACACTATGCACAGTGTCTAATATATATAATATACAGAACACAGAACGGGAAATAATAAATAATTTTGGCACACATGTTTTGTACATAGAGTCACACTTGGTACCATTCACATCGTCATGAGGATGAGAAGCTTACAGACCAATAAGTTTGCATTTGGCAATGATGCAATATACCCATCTGTAACTATAAACTATATGCATAATATATAATACACAAGTCGTAGCATGAAAGTCAACTGATGAGTTGAAAGATGGGACACATAGGACAGAAAAAAAAAACATTGTATGTTTTGTATAATTTGCATTCACATGGAAAAAGGAATGATGTGACTCTTGATTCTTGATATTTTCAATGTGCATAAAACTGATCCTCAATATACTGAATACACAGTCCACAGTACAGAATCTGAGTACAGAGCAGGAAGGAAAAAAAAGTAATGTGTAATGTGTGATATATGTGAAACACACACCCAGTATCATTTCATTTCATATTAGACATTAGACATCTGCTCAGTATCCAACATCAACAACTTTGTAGACACTTTGTACGGAAGCTGTATATTTTTATTGTATTGTATTGATACCAAGTTCCATTGACAACAATAATTATTAGCAGTGTCAAAAGTCCCTATAAAGCTGTTACATACTTACATTGTACATCATTTCAGACCGTGTGCTACTATAACAACAACAGTAATAGATAATAGATCGAGTAACAGTGAAAGCGAATCTTTATTTTGCTGAGTAAAAAAAAAACAAAACAAAAGAAGCTATGTAATATTATATTTTATATTAGGTTATTTTCATTAGTAAATTTAATTTTGTGTCTGTGATATATCTTGTAAATAAAATAAAATAAGTTGTGTGCATTTTGTATCATTTAGATCAACACTCGAGGAAATGAGGGAAATATTTGTAAAGTTGCAAATATTTTGTGTTTAGGGTTTAGGACTTGTGACATCAAAGTTTTGTGTTTTCAATCTTCAGCATTCTATTCATTTCAACGCGTATACGGCAAATGGTAAATACTTTAGTTTTAAGTACAGTCGGTATTCCGTCTACAGCATACAAAACAGTGGATAAAATTATGATATCCACATTTTTTTATGTTTATGCTGATACTTGTACTAGGTACTAGTATGGGTATTTGAGCTTGTATAAATATAAATACTCTTGAATCTTGAGCGTATACATGGCCTCGATATACATGTTTACAAGCTAAATGATTAGGCCTTCTGCATACAGGAGCATCAACTCTCAGTTCTGTTACATGTAATATTTGTACATATATGCACATTCATTAGACTTTCAACAACTTTGATCTCACTCAATCTATTAATTTTGAACATGTTCAATGCTCAACTTGTCCGCTGTATTTCGTATGCAGAGGAAAATACATGTAGTGTATAATTCTTTATGAGCGATCGACATTTCTATATTTTGTACCATCATGTTTCCTGCTGATTTATTGTCGTCGCACCAATCATCCACAAAGTGCATTATATATCTCGTCTGATCTGATCCTGTCAATATCCTAACTTTGTAAAGTTTTTGTGTCTAGTGTCTAGTGGACACAAGTATTTTTTAACAAATTGTGCAGTTCTTTCAAACTTCAAATTTTAGAAAAATTTAGCAAGAATGTGAAAGATATAATTGAGTTTATTAACGTCATTTACTATATAAAAGTGCTCAAACGAAGTACATGTTAAAAAATAAAATATAAAAGCAACAGGTGAGAGAATTTGTATTAGACAGTGTGTAAACGTTTGTTTAATACTAGTAATAAAGTTTTGCTTATTCAAATTGTGCTTAAATTTGGAATGAAATTCATCGCTAGAAAAGTAAAATGTTTTTAGTCAGACTTGAATCTTCGAGTTAATCAAAGAAAGAATTAAGATTTATGAATCATCATTTACTGTGTGTATTTGCGTTGCCTCCTGTTTGTTTTGACTTTTGACTCCAGAAAATAGTACAGACAAAGTATACTACAAATAGATAAAGATAAAAAATGCAGACTCGTCATCTTTTCTTATCGTCTCTTAAATTCTCTTAAATGTCCTTCATCATAATTTCGTATTCTGTACATTTTAGTTAAATCTATAGAAAGAAAACCAAAATTGTCCGCTTTATTTGCTTAAAACTTTGTTTAGATTTTAATTTGACAATCCGATCTAGAAACATCTACTTGTTTCCCGTTATTTTAAAAAATCTACTATGTATAACTCGAAACACAAAAGCTTTGACTTTTAGGAGTTTTGACTCTAGTTCAAAGTTCACTTGTAGTGTGATTCCTATATAGGAACAGATTTTCATACCGGTTATCATATGATCAAATGATCTGATGTCTGGTTCCTGTTTTTCATCCTCACTTGATTCTTTTGACTCTCGTTCTGATAGCTGTTAAATTTTGACGGTGAAAAATAACCCATGTAAACTGTACTTGTGTGTGTAGTGTGCAGTGTGTATGAGCAGATGTAAACATTAATGGACTTTGAGTTTTGAATACTCACTGTTCCCTGTTCACTGTACAATGATGACAAAGTCAACAGTCAACAAACAGTCAACATTGGACTGATCAAGAGAGGACAGGACTCTTTTATAATATGCATAAATGGTAAATGATGTGTTTGTTACGTATACATATGACACTATGTTGTATGTTGTAAGTTGTAAGTATGCTCATTGTCAGTTGCTCGTTATTAGTATGAAAATTGACTACACTACATGTATAATTCTACGCCCATCTTCTATGTATCTCATGAATAATATACTTTTGTGTGTACAAAACACAAAACATGTGAATAAGCTCAGGCCTAAGACTAGAGACTAGAGATGCATTGAGAATGTCATGTTTAAAGATAGAATACCCCTGATGCATCTTTGAATTTCATGTGTACACACTACACACAAAACTCTAAAAACAACAGTGCAGTATACATTATAAACTGTGCATTTTATATATAGGAATTTTGGTTCTGTCCGAGGCAGTTTGATAATTTTACATTTACTTTAGTATGAACGTTGCTTTATTTTCTATAAAAAATATTCTGAAATATTTACCCTTACAAATGTACATTGTTATGCGTAATATGTTTTGATATCATTATCAACATTTCCTGTACATTGTACAGTCATGTGTATATGTTTTTATGCAACTGTTAGTTCAACATTGAATTTATTTCTAAGACTAGTGAACGAGAGAGACTTGATATTTGACATTATTGTACATTTGAATTATCTATTCTGTTTTTTGTTATGATATTAATAATCTATTTCTTGTAAAACTTTTCAGCACACAACTCATTTTGCAAACGTATGAACCTTTTTGCAAGACGAATGCATGAGTAAGTCACTACGAAGCAAAAAGCAAAAGTACTGGTCAGTAACAAAAGGATCTCCCTTGAACATGAAACTGAAATGTGGGAACTAAAGAGATAAATACAGAAAGAAAAGGAGGCGGATGTCCATCCATCCATCCAACAAGTATTTGCCAACGAAAAGTGATATTACATAAGTATCCTCGTTCAAGTTTAATCTGCCACTGAAAATTACCCATAACTAATTGACTGACTTTTGAGCAAACTGACTATTGAAAATGTCTCAATTCGCTGGATATGTTCTTCCCGGTACGTCTTATAAACAAAACATAATTTATGGTAGATATAAAATACATTTAATTCGTTACTGCTATTCAGATACATCATAAAATTCAACAATTTTAAAAACTAGTATTAACTCTTTTTATACTCTCAGAAACAGTCTTTATGCTATGAATCATGAATAATATGCAAAATTAGAAGATGTTTTGAATGTTTTATTTCTTTGAAGAACTGACAATAATTGAGATTTGAGGTGTGAGGTGGAGGAATAGTATAATAAATTTCAAGTAGTTAATATTCCTGTCCATTTTAATTGATTTGTTTGCTCGTAAGGACAGCTTTTATAGTGTAATATAAATTAGTAAAAGTAGTTATTATGCCACCTGCATACTGCATAGACACTTGCAATCTCCATACTAAACGGTATGTGTGGGCCATGTACATATTACATAGTACATAGATAATAGATATGTACTATAGTATTATGTATAATGGTTTCAATGTGCAGGCAAGTAGAACATGTGGAGATACAGTTAAATCTTGAATCTTAAATGACTTCCTTCCTTCCTTCCTCTCCTCTTGCATCTTTTGCAAAGTAAACGGAATGAAAATCAGCTCACAGTTTATAAATTGAATTTCACACAGCTGTGATCTGTATTTGCTTGATATTTTATGCACATATTCATATCTATCTATCTACGTATGTAATGTGTAATGTGTACCTATTCAAATCTTTGGGTGTGTGTCAAGGTCGCGACAATGAACGAAAAGAAATTTGTAACAATCACCCTTTATAACTGTACAGTCTACATGTTACACATATTCTATTCTCTATGCATGTATAATAGTTTTTTTATATGCATAAAAAATGTGGTGTTTTTTTTTATCACTTACTTAATTTTTTTTGTCATACCCAAAAAAAAAAATCGCGGAAATTCATTGTATTGTGTATTGTGAATTGTGAGTAATGATTAAATTATTATTGATTATTGTATTTTACGTATTGTATTTTAGGAGCCGTATTTGTGGCTTTTGGGTTAAAATGGACATTGGATGCATCCAGTACGAGTGGAACAGACATGACAAATGGATATTTAAATGAAATGGAAATGGAGTCCTCCTCTCGTGGAGGACTGGGAAAGAAGAAGAAGAGGAATAAAGCGTTGAGGAATTGTACAACTTGTTGCACTTGGAGGAATCTGCCAGTGGAAGGGCTAGTAAAACTTATAGTTACTGGAATTGGGATTTGTGCCTCTGTGGCAGCAGCCTATCCATCCGGTTTAGGTGAACCTCTTCACTACGTGGGTGATATTTTGTATGCAACAGTGTATCTCTTCTTTGCAATTTCCGGACTGGTGGACGTTCTCATATTTTACTGCTCTCACGCCCTCCCTTTTGGTCTTAACCATTTTGCTCTTGCCATGGCCTTCACCATAGAAGGACTCATGTTCTTTCTTCACTTGAGGTACTAGAAAAAAAATTAAACGGACGATACAACATATTATTCTTTGTCAGAGAATGATCAATTACCAAGTAGTTGTTTTTTATATAGTTTGTAGTTTGATTGGAACTTGAAACTTGGAACTGATGGCAGATGAAAATGTTGTTTTTTTGTATGAACAGGAATCAAGCTTTTATGGAACAGCATGTTCACATCCTTTTGGTTTGTGCAATTCTCACTTGTGCTGTTGTCAGTCTAAGTCAAATATTTCTGCCATTTAGTCAAATCCTGAAATTTGCTCGAGCTTTCTCCTCCCTCATCCACGGAAGTTGGTATATTCAGTCTGGATTTATACTGTATAATCCTAGTCGAATCTCACCCGTGTGGAGTACCAGCTCGGATTATAATAATGCCTTAATTTGGTATGCTCCTTTAATTACATGGCAAAATGAATTCAAAAATTATAAATTGTGTATGTGAGATCAACAACTTTAACTTATGATGGATTTGTTTCATGAAATTTTTTTAGGATAAGTCTCACATTTGCCTGGCATTGTGCAGGTGCTTTCATGTTACTTGTAAGTTGTTTTCATTATTTAAAATGTGTAAAAATGGTACACTTTATACTTTTTATATTAAATATCAAAGGCTTATAAAGTAAAATTGAAATGCTGATTAAAATGATGATAGTTTATAGTGGTTTGACTTTTATTGTACAATTTAAAATTTCAGCTTATAATCTTACTAATTTCCCGTCGTCGGAGATCAGCAGGAGGAGTTCCAGGTGTTCCAATTCCAGAACATATTGAGGCCTTTGAGCAGGATCATCCTACTCCAATAACTCAAGAACTACATTTCTCCGTCTCAACTCCTCATCTAGCACATTGCAACTTCTGCTCAAAAAATACGATACGAAGTGCTTAAACATTAAAAACTTGGAAGAAGTGAGAAGTGACAATTTTCTGTGAATGTGTTTACAACTACCTGTTTTTATTATGTTTTTGTGTGTGTTACTTTTTTAAAATCTGACAAAGATTTTTCATGATTATTATGTCAATCATAGATAATCTCAAAACTCAAAGATCAAAAACTATCGTTTTATATTTAAACGTGTGGAAATTTTTACAGCCTTGTTTCATATATTTTGTAATATTATTTTATGGTTATTTTTCTCAAGTGGCTTCAAAAAAAACTAACGATGAATGATGAAGAGAAAAGTGAAGAGCAAAACTGTTTGTGTACATTTATATTTACCAAAAATATCTCTAAAATGACTGAAAAGTGCACAAAGACTAAGTTTTTTTCTTCTTCTGCCAGTTCTATACTACTATACAGGAATTTTAACGTGTAGGTGAAAAGCCGAGTGCCAAAATGTACAGATGTTTGTGTATTGTGTAGCGTAGTTAATTACTACAGAATTCATAGTTTCTAATGTGTCAGCAGTTGCGGATTTGTATTAAGTTTGTGATGCAAAGTTTATTCACCCAAACCACCAAAGAATAATGAAACACGATCCTGAAGAAACTCGGACTGCCTGCACCAAGAAAAAGAAGAAGAGAAGAGAAATAAACAACGTAATTAAAACATAAAAAGTTTTTGGTTTCCCACGATGTTAAATCCGAAAAACCAGCAAGACACTTTTTTGTACCACTTGTGGATTTTTTAATTTAATAATAATAAAAATAATTATTATTAATATAATTTTGAACAGAAATTGACCACATCCGCAAGTTACTATGCCAACTTTGAATTTTACATTAGACATTAGACATGAGACGACATGTCTGCATAAGTTCAAGTAATAATTTGATATGAGAATTCGGAATTCGGAATTGAGTTATAATGTGTAACGTGAAACTTTTCCATGTCAATAAAACGACACAAAATATTTTTATATGTTATGAAAAAGAAAATGTTAAACTCACAAAATATTTTTTACATTGTCATGAAAAGTACAAAGAATGATTCAACTTGTAAATATTTGATATAGTTACACTACTCTGCTAACTGTTTTTGTCGTATAATTCTGAATAATAAAGTTTCTATTTTTGTGAGTCTGGACTTTTGTTGCTTATAAAGTTGTGATAATTGATAAAAATCACCTTTTCTCAAATGTCTCAAAATCCTTTGGACGAAAAAGTTTCAATAAAATCATCAATGTATAATTATTGTAATTCTATTGTTCTGTCATTTATTATTTATTATATGTTTACAGTGTACACACAGTAAGAAAATCATTCATAAGCATACTATATTAGAACGCTGCCTACGAAAAACTTTTGACGACGGAATTTCGTCTAAACAAGCAAGAGAAAGGCTGAATTTTTTCACAAACGGCATTTTCCTTGAACTTGGTTACAATCAATCTTACAAACTTGCAAGAATTAGTCAAATCTTGTGATATGATTTTAACCTTTTGTCACAGTCATCTCAGCGCCCAGGAGAAAACAAGGATTTGATAATCAAATAAAGGTGAAAATTTCTACTGTTAATTTTCTGCTATCATGGTCAGGAAATTTTGAATAGTACTTTGTTTCATACACAACTAGACTGAGATTTTGTCTTTGAATTAATCAGGAACCACTGGATGAGAGAAAGCAATGGAAAGAAAACAGTTCATCTCGAATTCCACAGGTGGCCAATGCTTTGGTAAGTTTATTTAAGTAGAATGTTGTCTGCCTCTTTTTCCTGATCAAAGACCTCAGCCTTTCTTTTCAATTTTCAACTCTTAGCATTTAGCATTATCTACGAACCTCCCGAGTTGCAGATGGATCATTTTATGCATCGTGAAAAGTTAACAGGGTAATGTAACTATCAAATATTCACGAGATGAATCACGCTTTGTGCTATTCATGACAATGCAAAAAATATCTTGTGAGTTTTACATTTTTTTACATAATGTATAAAAATATTTTGTGTCGTTTTATCGACATGTAAAAGTTTCACGTTACACATTCACTCAATTTCACATTCTCATATCAAATTTTTACTTGAACTTATGCAGACTTTTAGTCTCATGTAAAATTCAGTAGTTTGGTATATTAATTTGTGTATTGTCAATTTCTATTACAAAATCCACAAGTGATATGAAATGGTCACTTGCTGGTTTTCTATTTTCCAGTTTTAACATCGTGGGAAACCAAAGACGTTTTATGTTTTAATTACGTTATTTATTTGTCTTCTCTTCTTTTTCTTGGTGCAGGCAGTCTGAGTTTCTTCAGGATCATGTTTCATTATTCTTTGGTGGTTTGGGTGAATAAACTTTGCATCACAAATGTAATACACATTGGAAAATGTTGACACATTCGGAATTAAGAATATTGTAGCAATTAATTATGCGACACAAACATCCTTACATTTCGGTATTTATCTCGTCACCTCTAGATTCAAAACTATCAAAAAAATTCAAAAACAACGCAAGAAAACGGTACTGATAAAAAATTGTTAATGACAATGGTTCCAAATCCAAAACATTACTCCATCCATACGCATGCAATAGACCATATTTCATCGTCATAATATGTCACTTGCCATATGCTTAAGATGCTAAATATAAAGATTTTATACACGCATGTACACAGTATACACCTGAGAATTTATATACAAAAGAAATGCCTCCACTCCTTTGACCTATTTTTTATCCAGAAGGCTGAGATTAAAAATTAAAACCATCTTCTGTTGATATAGGATGTTAGATCATATGCGTCTATTATATACTCTGATGTTTGCTCTGATGAACCTTCTACATTCTACACAAACATTACACATATGATTTAAAACTAGAACTTTTCCTTTATTCAGCTTTCAGCTGTAAGTAATTGAATAAAATTGTCGAGTCAGCAAACAAAGAAGAAGAGGAGCATTTTCTGATATTTATATTTATCATCGTCCAGGTAAAAGAATGATAGTTTGAACCGATCCCTAAACGACGACGATCCTTAGAGTTGAATACAATAGAAACCATCCAAGATTCAAAAATCAGTTGACTGAATTTCTTCAATTTTCAATTCAAATAGAGCTACAAGTGGCTGTAAGTGCAGAGTCTGTAAAACAGAAAGAGTACAGTCTAGGTTCAGTTCTATCCGCATTCACAATTCATATGTAGAGGTGTATAGAGTATAGAGCATGGAGCATGGAAAGAGAACGAGATGGGGTAGAAAATAGAAAACAGAATGGAAAAACAAATTTTCATTCACAGTCCCTTTTCTCAATTCTCAACCATCATAATATCAACAAGTGAGGAAAGTTTTCTTTCAAACAGTCCTAACCTCAACTTTATTATGTTAGTTGCACAAATGCTCCCCTTTTTATCCCTTACATCACATATCATATACTAGGCTAAAAAAGGGTACATCTAAAGAAGTCAGAAGACTCCGTACAATATATAACATCTGGGTGTATCATTTGGTCTAAATATGTTCCTATATAATTTATTTTACTACAGTATTTTTATTATGTACCATAATATTATATAATGTAATAAAGGCTCATTTCATCTCTCTTGATTTTTTGTGACTGCTTCTGTTTGTGTATTTAGTATTCTGTATTTTGTACATCGGATGAGGAGAACTTGAACTATTTTTTTCTGTCTGTCACTAAGTACTAAGTAAAAAGTACATGTTAGGATATGAGAGATTAACTCACGGAACTATATTCAAAGATTTACAAGATTTTGCCCTGTGATTCTTCTTTCACTACTCCTTACTCATTTTTAGTACCAGAATCTCGGAGTGATGTTACAGCACCCGATTGTTTTGTTATATGTATGTTGTTGATAAATTTGAGCATAAATAAATGTAAAAAAATTCATTATTTTAGAAACAATTGCCCAGAATCCATTCACATAAAGAGCAGTCCCTCTTCTCATTAAAAAGTACAAAGAATATGAATCATGGATCTTGGAAGAAGTACAATATTTTTTGAAACAACAAAAACAACAGGGAGCAAAAACTTTGAAAGAAATCAAATCATCAAAATCTCATGTGTGTTTCGTAGTGTGCAGTTGAAAGCATCATTTTCTTTTTTATTGAAACGGTATTCAATGCCAATGATGTTTTTTGAATTCATGTACTAGTAGATTGTACAACTGCTGTAGAGTGTAGAGTATCACGTACAAAAATATCTGCTACTAGTCATCATCACCATAATTACACTCTTGTTTATACAGTTTCTCATTACCAGTTTACAGTTTACCAATTGATGGCAGTTCCAGACTTCTCCAGTTTCATCTTATCTGTCTTTCAATTCTCGCATGTAGATACATTTATGTGATATATGATATTTCATAATTCACTCGAGTTCGAGTTAAAGTTCATACTCAATACTCAAATTCCGGAGGTATTCTAATAAATAAACACAATTTGACCAACACATTATTAGTATTAGTATTTTTTATAAATTGAATATATTGAATACTGATGACTTGACAAGATATGCACAAGTCACAAGTCAGGCTGTGGCTGTTGCCTCTTGACAACAGTTAAAACTACAGCAAAGAGAACCCAATCTTGCTTTGTACATTGTACGTTGTACGTGCATAATGTTTACTCTCCGAATTATCATTTTTATAAACTGTATGTAGATCTTTTTAGTACATGCTATTATTTGGTATGGGTGAATCAGCTCAACTCATATACCTAGTTTTATGCTGTACTACAGAGTCTGTAGTCTACACTCTGTATAGTCTATGCATCATGTCAGAAAGTGTCATGTGTCTTAAATTATGTGTCCCAAGTCTTGGTCTGGAAACTAAAAATGATCGTCATCCTCTGTTTGCTCTTCAGATAATCTCGATGAGCCAAAGACGTCGAGTAAGTATCTTAAGTATCAAGTACAATCCTGGTATCTGGCATGGTATTCAGTATTCAGTTGACTCTATACTTTATAAAATTCAATAACGTATTATACAAATGACACCCACAGTAACTCTCTGCCTCTGTTTTCTCTTTTCATGTTGCTACGACTTATTTATGACTTTCAAAGTTCTGTATAATTTAACTTATGAAATGCATCTCTCCTTAAAAAAAATTCAAAATAAATAATTTTTCAAAAACAACATGAATAATAATAATAATAATAATCGTGTCAGAGAGTTTTCAACCTATAGAAATAGAAATATACTTTCTAAACTTTTGTACATGTTGTAAGAAAAATAAAACACTTGTTGCTATACACAGGATGTAATATATAACCAAATTATAAATTGGGCTTCAAAAGTTTGGAGAATCTCAAAGTACACTTATTTATTTTATCAGTAAATAATAAATAATAATAATATAATCAAGTAATATCGTACATTTTATGTCGTTCGTATTGTTTACATTAAATAACATTTAGTCCAATAACTGTAGAAAAAATAAATGGGCACCAAACGCTTTAACAAGTCTCCAACATTTAAAAGTTATTTTTGTTTGATGTTTGGTGACGAGTGACTGGGCTATTTACTATTTACTTACATGTATTAAGTATTAAATAAAACACCTATACACAAATAGTCAAGTATACAGTGTGTAATCATAGTCATTGTCCTTTACTTGACACATCTCTACAAAGATAATGAAAAGTAATAATAATAAATAATAATAATATGAACTACCAACTTTTCTCCTGTAAATATGTATATATGTAGTTTACTTTTCTATAATGTCCTGAACTACATAATAGATATATATATATGAAAAACATCCATGTGTATTTTTATTTCAGTTTTAGACCACATTCTCTACTTACTTTTTTTCTTAGACTTATTTCTTATTTCTTACTTCCTCTTCTGGTTCCTGGTTTGTCTTACTACGAAACAGATTAAACCTTTTATATTATAGACTTTTAAATAGTTTTAAACTTTAAACTTGACGGAAAAAGCATGAAAAGTTCCATGAGACATGAGATGAAATAATAAACAAAGTTACCCTTCTTTCCTTTCTAGAATTCTAGAGTCTAGAGTCTTTGGCATAACTTGGTTGACTTTGTGTAGAATGAATTGAGAATTGAGGATTGAGACTGTAGGGTCAGAGGGCATTTATCTATCTAGAATGTAATACGTTCCAGGCACGAACAAGTAGACATTTTACATGCCTGGATTCTGGATGTTGTAATAGCAGCCTCAGCTTATGTAGAATCTAGAATCACTAAATCTTTATTCTGGAGAAAGGAATTTCCTCATAAACTTTCATCACAGTTGTTACAAGTTACAAGTCATCAGACAGACAATGAAAAAAGAAAAAAAAGGGTGTGAGTTGAAGAAGTAGAAGCATTTTACATTTTGTATTCTATCTAAATAAGGGGTACAATAAACTACCAGTAAGGAGTCTTTTGTATTTCCAAAGAAAAATAAACACACCAATGGATGAATGAATGGACGAGCTTCAAGCTTCAACCCGTTTCTGGTTAGCTATCCTTTTGCCCCTGAAAAAAGTTCCGTACACCAATATTAGGGCTTGAAACTTGAAATGGTTTCGGATATCTAAACAATGCTAACTTTGCATCCGAAAAATAGTATAAAATATGCTTGCAAGTTTTTTCATTCATCCAGTCAATACTTTTACAAATGAGGGTATGAATAAAAGCTATTTTTTCGTTTGTCTTGACATGCCCATAATATGAATTTATTATTTGCACTCCTCAAGTCTCAAATAGTAGATATTGTCATAAAAGCAAAAATGTGTGATTGGTACTATAAAAAGTATCTTATATTATTATATTGTCATATAATACAAAGCAGTCCCACAGTACAACTTTTGTTTACATACTGGCAGAGAAGAATCAGTAAGAATATGTAAAGAGGAGAGGAATTTCAATGAACAACATGAAGAATAATAAAATGGTATAGTTACAACTTACTTTTATGACTAAACTACATATTATTACATATGCTGACTCCTACATTAAAAGGAGTCTATTGCACTAAAGCTTTAAAAAATTTCAATTACGTATTTACATCTACATGTGGTTATTAGATTACAAAAAACGACCTTTCATTTCCTTTCCATTTTCCATCTTCATATTATACATATTTGCACATGTTACTCATCATCATCATCATCAAGAAAAACGGCTTGGTGTGTTTGACCCGATCATTTTTACTTCTCCATTTTCGTGTCCATGTACCATGTACAATATGCATAAAACATACCATGTTAGATTTTTTACTACACAGATATTATTTGCAAAAACCATAGATGTAGCATATGAAGCACAATATATCATTTATCGTTATATCTCTTTTATTTAGTAACAGTAAAAGGAACAGCTAACTATACTCGAATCTCGAATCTCGAATCTCAAATGTCACTTGAGACTTGAGAATGTAGAATGTAGCGAGCAGGTTTTTTTATTCATTTTTTGTGTTTTTTGCCTTCAAATCATAATACAGAACATTTGTGTTTGTTTCATTTTTTTATTTTATGCTAATGTGCAAAAACGTGAACGGTGAATGGGAAAAGGCTAAAGATTAAAAGCAAACTAGAAATTTGAATTTTGAAATTTGAAATATATCCAGATCCAGATTTATTTTAAGCCTGCATAATGTATAATATAATATACAAGTATTTATGTAGGCTCAAAACTCGACACTCGAAGCATAACCTGTAAAGTTATATGCCAATGGCGGTATAAATAGATATCAGTAGGATGAAGGCAGAGAAACAGAGAGAGAGAGAGAGTTGACACAGACCAATGGTAATTAAATAAAGAGTGTTTCTAGTTCTCTGATACCTTGTAACAATTCATCTCTGCCTGCCAAAAATAATAAAACTAATATGAAAAATGATGTAGGTGATGATGTTGATGTTGATGTTGAGGGTGTCGCGTCTAAATATTGCTTTTCACTCTGAAGTCTAAAGTCTGAACCATCTTAAATCATCACATTTAATTTGTCGCTGGCTGCACAGTGCACAGGTTGTATTTTATATGTTGGCTCTTTTCTATTTTCTTGCGATTTGTGATATGATAATCATGTGTAGAATGTAGAATGCAGAAATTTCCCTCACGAGAATTAAACTGACTGTTCCTCTGAAGTCTCAACTAAATATTTCACTGGGATCAAAATACAAAATACATAATGTACACAAACAAAAAAGATGCTGTGTTTTGTTGACCAAAAAGATGCAATAAAATCTTGAGGTTTATTTTTTGTTTTATGACTCCAACAATGTTGATGTTATTACAGTATAAGATTTAAAATGTATGCACATAATTGGGAGCTATTTTGTTTAGTACTAGTTTGTATTTTCTATAATATATAATAATATAATAATATGCATAGTAAGTCACAAGTATGCGTCGGACTGGATCTAATTTCAATGTGTTTTGGTGAAAATAACTACGTATCAAAAACCAATACTCAATACATTTGTATTTACTAGCTACATATTCTCTAGGGAATTTGATAGGGAATCGGGAATGCCGACTCCTTCTACATTTTACAATCTACATTCTTATGTTAATGATACAAGTTTGGAGTTTGTAAAGATATAAAATATTTTATTTCCTACAATTCTGAGTCATTTATATAATATTATATTGTACTTTACCCTTATTATGTACATATCCAAAACCAAATAAGTATACACTTTACACACTAATAGATACATAGATTATAGATACATAGAACACAGTCGTACATTTTTCATTTTATTTCAGAGCATTGTAATGTGTCACATATTGTAAATAAGCACACACCACACCACATATACAAGCACAAGCAAAAATGCACGTAATATAAATGTAACGTCAAGTTACATATCTGAGCATGAGGAAACAAAGTACAACATCAGACATGTATGATATTATATTATGCATTTGCCCATTTGTACAGGGAAAAAGAGTCAAGCAAAAGAAAGAAAAGAAAAGAAACTCCACCTCGTCAAAAAACGCACATACAACATATATACAAAATACTATTGTGTTCTTCTTCAGCTTTAGCTTCCCTCTTTTCCCTTCCATTTTCTATATTCTATATTCTAGTCCAATATCTACAGCAGACGTCAGACACATACTTAACTTACAGTATACGCAGTGTGGATTTTTCTCCGTCCTCGTTATTTATTCTCACGTTTTCCATACTCAATACCCTATACACCGAACCCTCCGTAAGACGGATGGATGGAGAGAGTTTGGAGTTTAGAGTTTAGAGCTTGAAGACAGAGAGAGAGACAAGAAAGAGATTTACACGAGGGTCTTTTACACACTCTGATTTTAGTTGTGCCTCTTTCCTTTCAGATATTTTTTTTTCATTTCATTTGACTCAGTGAGCCCATGCATCAAGGACCAAGGAAACAAACAAGCAAAGAGTCGTGCTTTTCCCTTAAAGAAATACCGAGTATATTATATTCACTATTCACTATTATATGAATTTTGTTACATTAGTACATCAACATCTAAAATAAATAAAAATAATAAGCAGCATTATCATTATAATTAACAGTGCAAACTTATAGCTTGAGTTGCATGTTTAAAATTATTATTATTAAAATTTAACAGTTTTCAGTCTTTATAGCTTGTGCCGTGTTTTTACTTGAGGATTAAGAATTGAGAATTGATAAGCATGTGAGATCTAAATTTGGAATTTGGTCGTCAAGTCATTTCATTTTTTTGTAATTATAATACATTATACAAAGTGTACAAGTGAGACCAAATTAAATCAAAATAATACTAATACTAATAATAATAATGAGGAGTAGGCATTATTATTTATTATTGGATTGAGTTGTTAATGTGGTTTCCGGGACGTGTGGAGTGTGAAGTAAAAAGTAAAAGGAAATGTGTTTTTTTGGTATTGCTTTGTTTATAATTACTGTGAACAGTGACTAGTGACTAGTGAGCAGTGAATGCTTGATTTGACTTGACTTGTTTTGACTTGTCGACTCGTGACCTTCCACGTGTGAAGAAACTAATATGTAAAATGGAATATATCTAATTCATACTTGGTGTTATTCACACTTTGCCAAACAAAAGCCTCAAGAATAATATTAAATTTATTTACGTTGAATTTATGCCCTTTTAACCACAAAAAGGAGTCTTTGTCAACAAAGTATTACGACTCTTCTTCACTGGAAGGTATACTAAATATTAAATATTATAATAGTATAAGCTATTTGCTATCATATTTATATGTATTTTATAAAGACATTGGCCATTTAAAGTAACTCGTAGTCGTAACATTACCATTGGTTAGCAAATGCACTTATCACACACAGTACAAATACTCCTTGAACCACATTGGATTTTGCGGTTTCATACTTTTGTATCCAAGCTCCAAGCATGTGACATGTGTAATGTCTACATTGTATTTAGTTTGTATTACATTATCAATGTGTAAAGGAGCAATTTCCTCAAGTATGATTATGAACATTGAAATTGTCGTTGTCGTTGATTTGTATGTTTCTTATAAATACCAAAAGACAAAGATAAGGCTTTGATTAGGATAACATGAGAAAAGAACATATCTTTCATACTTCTTGTGCTAAATAGACATTTTAATTATCTATTGCAAATGTAGACACAATTACCACAGAAGAAAAAGCTAGGACTTTTGTATCCGTTATTTGGTTTATGATTGGATTGGATTGCTCACTCTCCCTCTTTGTTTAAAATATTAAATATTATTGAATATTATTGAATATATTGATCATTAAATTTTACGTAATCTCATTAATGTTACTCATCAACCATTAATTATGATTGGTAATTGGTAATTGATAATTTATGGTTGTTATTACGCACTTTTTTTTAATAATGATATGAATTTCAACAATAACCAATTAGCTATTGCTATCATTTACTAAATAAATAAGCGGAAGTTGATTGACTTTTGCTTTTTGAATGTAACAGTTGACACTTTCACTTTCCTATATATTTGTGCAATGTACATGCTGTTATCCTTTTTTCTACACCTAAGACACAATTTTCTTACAGGACATAAAACTGAGAAAAAGTACAAGAAACGAGTTCAGTACTGACATTTTCTTACAGTGGTGCATGTGAGTGACATTTATTGTGTCTGTAAGTACTATAAACTTTATTTGTTGTTTATTGTGTAGTGAAAGTGCTTGTGGATCAATAAATTCAAATCTGTCCAATTTATTATTTTAAACTGAGGTTAGCTTTATTATCAGCTTACTTTATTTTATTTACTTAATCTTACATTTTGGAAAAGTTTCTCCTCATTTTGAGCTAACAGTACCAAATCAAAAATCAAAAGTCACAAGACAGAAATTCAACTTCGTTAACTTCTCGAGGCTTTTTTTGTCAATTGTCAACTGCTAAACAGTGGGTATCAGAAAACAGACATGTTTATTTTTATTATTGCACTTATTCTAGGTTCCTTTATTCTCTCTTTCTCCTATATTAATCACCAATTTTCTTTGTCACATACTTGTGTGTCAGTTTTCAAACAGCACTTTTCATTTTCATTCTTCATGGTGGATAAGTAAAGCAGGAATATTTTTCTTTTGTCTTTGGTATTTGGTTTAATGTTTAATGTTTAATTTACAATGTGTGAATTGTTTATCTATAAGAATGAGGATGAGGATGAAGGGAAAAGAAAAGTGAAGGCCAGTTGAGACAAAGGATTAGAAAGGTTTCAAGGATTTTAATTCAATTTTATTGATATGATTTGAGAATTGGGGCTTTTGAGATAAAACTGGATGACTTTTTTTTTATGTCACTGCCTTTTGTCTTTTGTCACTTGTTGTCTTTGATAAATTATGATGTCTACATAATGTGTGTTGGACTATTTTTATGGTGCTGAGAATTATTCGCATTTAAATGAGCAATGCTGGTCTGTTGAAAAACCTAGAGATTTTTAGCAATTGAAAATCCACTGTCTTGAGTCTTGATGATTTAGGTTTTTCTTTGTCTTCTACACTCTACACTCCACATACTACATGCTCCAGACTCTACAACAAAGAAGATTTCAAATATTTTTCTATGTGTGGGTTCTTCTCTCTTTGTTCTTGTCTACTTTACTCTAAACTCCAAATTCCAAAGGAAATGAGGCATTTACAGTTTTGTCAGTTAATGAATATTTTTTAATCTCAAGTTTGTGAAAAACTACAAATGTAGAATTATTGTGCATGTGTGATGTGTGTGCTTTTAACTTTTGAATTATAAATTATAACCATGGTTTTTGGTTTACATGAATTTCCTGTATAACTTTATATTTGATGTATCACAGCATCCAGTCTACAGAAAAGAATGCTATAGTCCATAGAATATTACACATCACAGATCACAGACAACTTTAAAATTATTCATACTTTTACAAAGTTGATAATCTGTGACATGATGAAGGATGAGAATGAGAATAAGAATGATAGGGGTTTACTTTTTACTTGCGTTATATATATGTTATATTGCAAGTGTAAATAAAGATTCACTCGTAGTAAAATTATTTTTGGATTTGTACACACAGATATCTTTTGTATATATCTACAATTTGTGTCATTCTTATTTCGTATGTAAATCTCCATTTCATTTTCTCCCAGTCTTTTTCTTTTAATTTTCCTTCAAAGAATAATATTACACGTCTTATATGATCAGTGTGGTGTATCAGTTGACAGTTTTAGACACTTGAATTGAATGAATTTAGCATTTGAGACTCGAGATTCAAGAATCAAGATTTGGCACCAAACACAATCATCATGTAATACAGGCTGTTGAGCACATCCGATTCATTTAGACTTCTTCTCTCTTCTCCCTTCTGTACTTAATATATCATAGATATTACATATTACTATGAGTATAAAAAAGTTGCATTCATTTCCATGCACATCCGTCGTATATTTTTACTCATTCTGAATAAGTGTGTGATCTGTCGTTTGCTCCTTTCATTTAGTCCTTGCCTTGTGTTCTTGTGTTTTCTTGGCTTGGCTTGGTTTGGTTTAGTTTTTAGTTGGTTGTTTGTAGTAGTCAGTAGACATGAAGTATTTATACAGTGTAAAAACAAAACTATGGGCCACACAACCACAAAATTCGATAGATTTATTTATGCACCAAAAGTTTCCTTACTTATTAAGATCACCAGACAGATATTTTTGTCTTCGTCAAAGCCTGTAAGTAGTAAGTACTTATGTAGTATCTATCTTTCTACTACTGGAATTTTGGAATGAAATGAAATAGCTATGTACATGATGTAATATGCTTAACAGTAGATGTAGAAAGAAGACCAATAGACAAGAAGTAAGTAATAGTAGGGATCTACTACGACCTTCTACGATCAAGTTTGTATGGATTCACCATTTACATAACTTTTAATGAGCGAGGGCGAGTGCCGGTGAGGGAAAAATCCGGTGGTAGTAGTATCTTATATATCTTATATCTTGCATACCTATTGTCTTTATCTACATTTAAAGACAAGTCTATGCAATAAAATGTGTCATGTGTACAGCGTAGATTGTACATTGTACATGCATCAGTTAAGAGATCATTAAAAGCTTTAGGCTGTGATTTTCTGTGTAAATAAATAACTTTATGAACACATTTAAAGAGTATCCTTTCTGTATTTGAGACTGCGTATAAAAATATCTAGTTTGTAAACATGTCACGACAAAGGCCATGTAGGACTTTTACTGGTTTCAGTATGTACATTGTACACAGGGATAAAAAAGGTGAATTGATTTTGATTAATGAACAGATCAAAAACGAAATAAAAAATTCTGGATAAGAAAATGGAAAATGATTATTTTAGTAACCTCAAGTTTCTATTGTTAGTAAATGTAAAAGAATGTAGAGAACATTTTCCATCTTCTCCAACGTCCAGTATGCATTTTAATATCTTTAGTTGAATCTGAAATCTGAAATGTTCGTAGTTGGAAGATATTAGATAAAAGTCTAGAGTCTGGAGTCGACAGTCCAGAGTTGAGAGGAAATTATAAATATTCAATGGCTAATTATAGAGAAACGGGTTATGTATGTAGAATGTAGAATGTTCATTTTACATAGATATATATATTACATGGGGAAGTTGTTTTCCAAATTATGTTAATTCGGGATTCTTGAGAAGGTATTTCTAATGTCTGAGGTCTGAGGGTGAGGTCAAATCTAAATGGAAATTCAGAGTTTCAAATTGAGATACATTGTCGACTCAAGACTCCAGGCTCAAGAATCGAGACTCAAATTTAAAACACCTCCATGATTTTTGTACAATAATTTAATGGTTAATGGTCCTTTGGAATTTGGAATGTACATTTACGAACGGGAAAAGCAGCAGACAGCAAATGCCATACGCCATACACAACTATATTAAAAAGAAGCTGAACTTGTCACTTACTTTCCATTCTTCAATGTGCATCTCGTTCAGACACATAATTTATGTCTGCGTCACTGCACATTTGGATATTGGATATAAAACCAATACAGCACAATATAAACATCTAAACAATTGGATCTGCTCAAAGGTTACAAATACCAAACAATTAAATGGGAAAAACATGGACACAAAGAGATTAGAATGCGATGACTCATTCATTATTCATTATTGTATGCTCATCAATGTATATTTTGTCTGTCATCTGTGATTTCACATCCAACCAAATTATAAAATCTGTTATAGTTTTAACAAGCCCATGAAAAGAATTTTCTTGTAACTTTTGTATAGCTTATTTACTTTCTTTCGCGTGATTTTAAATGGGGTTTGGTGTGTAAAATATTTTCAGATGATATAATACGGCAATCAACAAGTGTTTTACGATCCTCAATAAAAACTGTATTATACGATATTATGTGTAGTGTGTAGTGTTATTCATTATTCAAGTTCAAGTTCAAGTCCAATTATTTTTACCTATCTTTACAACATCAAGTGTGACGAATATGGTGAGGAGGAGAGGGCATAAAGAGAGGGACAGGCGTTACTTGTCAATTTCTAACTGTGTCTCAATTCTCAATACTCAATATCAATAATGTAAAGGAGTTTGAAAAAAAGTATGGACATTAAATATTATAGATGCATGCAGTATTCAGTATAACCCTAAATTATTTAACTAGCTGCACAGCGTGAACGGCTTTACAGTTTTCATAATACATTTAGTACAGCAATAAAAAATACAAGCAGGAATTTTATCACTTGCATGCATTACTCATAGGCTTTCATTTTCTATACTTTTATGAATGACACTATTGATGAGTTATGAAAATGATCTTGGATGGCCATTAATTTTTTTAAATGCGAGCATGATTTCAGAGCAAGCTGCTTCCGCAATCCTCCACACTCCACACACATAATATAAACAAATTTTAACATTAAGCATTAGGTAATAGAGAAAGACACTTTATTTCATTATAACAGCTAACTAAAACCGTTATGAATGAGCTTATAGTTTAGAGTTTAGAATATCTCTATCAAAATATATCATAATGATATATTATATTATAGTTGTGAATGGGGGAGAGGTAATCAAAAGACGGGGGTCAAAGATCAACCATTTTTTTACAGTTTATATGGAGCATCTTGAAAATCTCTTGATTTTCCTTCTTTTTTACTTTCTCATCTCCTTTTTTCATCTTCTGACTTTTGACTTTTGACCGAAGTAAGCAGATGCGAAAAAGGTACCGTTTTGTTTTAAACATAGATATGGGACATGATACACTCAAAAGAAGTCTGTAGTAACAAAGTCGCTTTTGTATCACTGCTTTTAGATTCGAACTTGGAGGAAAAAGAAAAAGGAAGAGAAAGGAAATAGTATTCAAAAATCGAATCAAGCAACATGTTATTTTTACACCCAAAAAAGTACCTACTTTTACAAACTCTTGAAACTCACCCGCACAAAAGATGAACATAAACATTCAGCATTCATCTTACATGATAAAAATAGGATCATCATGATACTTGAAAACTAAAAAAGTGTGCACGTACCTACCTATAAAGATGTGTACTGGGTGCTGGGTACTTGGTCTACATGAAGTTTTTACTTGCTACTCATGTATAATTTTTGTTTCATTCTCTTTTCTAAGAGTTAATTACACACACAAAAAACTATTCATGTCTACTCTATGTTACACTGAAATAAGAGATTTAGGATTCAGATCTTTGTTATTTGTTGCTTGTATTTTGTACCTTTTTGACTTTTGAATAATCTTCATGTGCATAAGAAATACACAAATGAATTATGAATGAATGCCGCTGAAAATAACTAATAATTTTTTTTTCATTTTTCACAGAATCACTGGAAAGAAATTCCTGTTAAGAATTATTTTGAAATAAAATGACAATATAGAGGGACCAAAGTTTTAATTCAGTTGTTTCAATAATGGAAAATTTAACATTTATCCACGACAATGTGTCCTCCAGTGGGAATTCCACACTTTTTCCTAGAGCTGCAACCATTGCCGCTGCATCCTCAGCTATTATTTTCATAGTTGTTGGTGTAATTGGTAAGTTAAAAAAAAGATGGATCGATGATAGATGAGACGAGCAATGAACAAATACTTAAAATGTAGACCATTGAAAATAAGAAATAACGAAAATTGCCTCTAAATTTTTGTATGAACATTATTTCAGGGAACCTTATTACAATCCTTGCCTTATGTAATAGTCGGAAGCTGAGACTGCATGCAACAACATGGTTCGTCCTCAGTCTTTGTATCTCAGACTTGATATTCTGTGTGATTAATCTCCCACTAACTGCATCAAGATACATTCATGAAGAATGGATACATGGGGACTTGATGTGCCGTCTATTCCCCTTCTTTTTCTATGGAAATATGGCTTGCTCATTGCTCAGGTACTTATTTTATGGTTTATGGCCAAAACAAATGAAATATTATTAAGACTTTTGATATTTTTATTTAACAAAGTTTTTTTTTTCTTTTGTCATTTTTTAGTATGGTGGCCATTACGATTAATCGGTAAATTATATGAATTAATAACTATATATCTATATATTTGGGAGAGATTTTTCATCTACCAAAGTTATGTAAATTGGAAAATTAAAGATGGAACTTTGTTATAAGCATGTAAGTATATGTTTTTGTGACTTCCATAGTTACGTCCTGATCACTCACTACACGTGGTATGACAAGATATACCGACCTCGATACATCATGAGTATGATTGCTTGTGTTTGGATCTTCAGTTTTTCAATGATGATGCCTCCATTATTAGAGTTTTGGGGTAAACTTGGATTAGAAGATCCTCCAGGTTTTTCTTGCACAATTTTGAAAGACGACCAAGGACGTTCACCAAAGAAATTTCTCTTCCTCTTTGGCATCCTCTTACCAATCATTGCCATTCTGTTTTGCTACAGTTGCATTTTCATTCAAGTTAGAAAAAGTCGACGGAATTTAATGGTTCATCGGTAAGTAATGCATGTACAAAATGTATGTATACACATTGCACACATGTTATTTATGTAGATGGAATTTAACTTTTACCTTTTTGAATTAAAATACTAATAATTATTTACTTGATTTAGAAACAGTTCAATAGCAGATGGAAACAAAAATAGTCAAAAGGCCAAACAAGTACCAACCGCCCAGAAAAGTCGCTTGAGACGAGATGACATTCAACTAACGAAAATGATGTGTATCATATTCATTTTCTTTTTAATTTGTTTCTTGCCACTGATGATACTCAACGTTTTGGATCACGATGTAATTAGCTACACTAAAATATTATGTTACTTTTTGTTGATTGTGTTCATTTTTTATTTATTCTAACTTCTGCATCTGTTTATGATATTTAAAGCTATTTTTTTTTACAAGTATATAGAAATATAACTTTTACTTTTGTTTTCCCTTTTCAAAGATGAAAGTGGTTCCACCAACGGTGCACATTTTGGGTTCTATTTTGGCTTGGAGCTCTTCCTGCGTCAATCTTTTCATCTATGTGCTCACGAATCGGCAGTACCGTCAGGCGTATCAGGAGCTCCTCTGCTGGAAGAAACTGATGGACTCAAAACAGAGTCACACTGCATCTAGATCGAGTAAAACATTCTTCACTGAAATGATACACCTGAACGTAGCCTCAGATAAAGTTAAAGTAAATCTTAATCCAAATAATGGAATTCCCCCTGTTAATCCTGATTTAGGTATGTGAATCACTGTGTCCATTGTGGAGAGAGTCTGATACCTGTCAAGATCAACAAATCAACCCACCCATGTATATGTACATTTATAACCACACTCACCGAAAAGGCTCATTAAAGTTTTCAACCGTTCCAACTTTATTGAATTTCATATATATATATTTGTATATATGTATATTTATGTAATTAATGATCAATGAATATAAAATTATATTTGTGTGCGTAATATTATTTGGACCTTCTGTACGTTTGTCTACTCTTAATAGCCTACGACATGTTACAACTTTTTTTGTGTGGTATACAAAACTTTTAATTTTTTATTTTGTCACAATATATTATTATTATGTAACCTTTTTATAGTCGATTCAAGTACTTTATATTATTTTATTACGATTATATTTATGTATGTAATTAATAATGATTACATATTTTAAGTACAGAAATGTATGCTTAATGTACCAAAATGTAAGAAAAAAAAAGAAGAAAAATGTTTGTTCCTTTCTGTAAATATATCTAAATAATGTTTAACATTTTGGTGTAGATTATGGATCAAGGAACCATTTGTTGTACGTACATACGGACTATGAGTGTAATTATTTTGCTTGAACAATAATTGTTAAACCTTGATTTCATGGATAAAAATCAAATTTTAAATTGGTTTTTGACATTTGTGTCTCCTTTAGTACACATTATATATAGAGTATAGAGTAAAAGTATGAATAAATGGATATAGATAAATATTAGAATATAGTTTGTAATCAATATATATTTTGTATCATGTAGAGTAATGACTGATATATATATAATAAAACATATATTCCTCTCTTTTTTTGGGTATAAAAACTATAAAATAATAATTGAATGATAATAATAATAATGAAGAATAAAATAATGAAAAATAAAAAATACTGAAGTATTAGCGTAAAATGTGTGCTCATCAAGAGAGATAGATTTACTGCTTCATTGTTTGTAAAATTGCCATGTGTATATGGACTATATTAAGTATAACCATCATAAAAAACAGAGGAGTAAAGTGATGAAAATAGAATAAAAATTGTACTGGA